>CAKNXH010058768.1:25136-69466 GCA_932178445.1 Andricus quercusramuli | reverse complement strand
AATATACATAGTATGAAAGAAATCGTCGGTTTACGGCTTTCGGAAGTTTATCCGTATAAATAAACAAGGTATTCGTCATCAGTTGTAAAGATTTTTTAAGCCAATAAAATTGCCTATAAAATTGTAACAAAGAGGCTGAGTGGAATTTCAGCAAAAAGGAACTTTTTTTCGACAAGCATTCTTGGAATTAATTTTCGCTTCAAGATATTTTTTCGCCATTTACTTTTTCAACATGCAAGAAGTTTGGTTAGAAATTATTTGCTTGATAAGCATGCAACTAAAAACATTTCTTGAAAATAGTTAAAACATTAAAGAAACAGTTCCAAAAATAAAATGTAAAAAACCAGTTCCAAAACAGGACGCTAGAAGCAACTTGATTTATTTACTAGAGTGGTTCCTATTTATACTTTGTGGAAAAAAATGTTCATAATTTATTCACTCCCACACCCAACATATACAAACCAAAATTGAAGTGGGCTTAATATACAAAATGAAACAAGTTCAATCGCTTAGATATAGAAATAATCCGGTCGCCACCACCTCTTCTGTAGGCACTAATAAGTCCCCGAGATTAATCTTTTTCAATAGGTCAAGAAAAGTCCCCTGATTACGAATATCTTGGGTAGGTTTTCGAAATCTGGGTCTATGTTTGTTCAAACAATTTTTTCAACAATTTCATTATTTTTTCACAAAAAAATTCATAAACTCATTTTTAGTATGGCTGAGCGAAACTAGAACTTTTTTTCGTCTTGTACTTTTTTCGTACGACGAAGCGCTTGCAATGTACGGCATTATAAACAAAGGATTTTTAAACAAAATTGTCACATTTACACAGTGTTAACTCAGAATCTATTGATGAGAAAAATTTGAAAATTGAACACTGTCTATATCGATGATAGATCGCTTGAAAGGGAAAAGAAATCTTCCGATCGAATAAAAACTTCTCTCCGTAAATTGTTGTTAAAAAGTTTCTACTTTCAAGATTGAATCCTTTAGACTTTCCATTTATTAATAAAAAATCATCCATACCAACCAGTATCATAATATTGCTCAAAATTGTGGCGAAATTTATATCTTCCACTCATAACATAATTGATTGCTTATAAACTCTCTTGATAAATTGTTGATAATAATTGATGTAAATAATGACCCTCAACAACCAGAATTGATCACAACCTTTTTTATTCATCCTTGGCACATGATTAAACTTTTGCACTCTTGCGATATTTTCTCGTACGCCGAGCCATTATTTATTCACGGCCTTATAGACAATTTATTTTTTATCAATATACCCCAGATAACAAAATGCCGGCACGGTAGCATACTAAGAGCAGGCACGTGGGCCGATTGACCAGACCGAGCTGCCGGTACATGCGCAGCTCAATACGCGCGCCATTGATGTCTATATGGCCCGCACGAAGTCGGGCGCACGCGGTCTGGTGAAATGCCGGCCATGCTCCGGTAAAATGCAGGAACTAGATCCGGTAAAATGCAGGCTACCATCCGGTAAAATGCAGACTGAGTGTGCGAGTAGATTAAAATTAAAAAAATCTTTTCTTCTGTAAATAAAATAAAAATTTCCAAATATCACGGAAGGTAATGACGAGATTCTGCGTATAATAAGTCCAAGTTGAAAGAAAAATGTCAATATTATAAAAATATCTTTTTATAATATTGACATTTTTCTTTCAACTTGAACTTTATATTATTATATGCAGAATTTCATTACCTTTCGTGATATTTGCTAATTTTGTTGATTTGAAGGACACCGACAGCAAAAAATTGTTAACAAATTTTTTGTTCCACACACAGCCAAAACAATACCAAAAACCGCACACGATGAAAGGTATAACTCCGTTATACAAGTGGATTACTCCGTTTTCCAATTGGATTACTCCATTTACAAGTGGATTACTTATTCTTCTATTTTATCTGGAACGAATAACAATTATTGTTTGCAAATCGCACACATCCGAGCGAAAATTCACGGGTGTGAACGCCACACGAGATGAAATACGACAAGAACAGCTGATCCGAAACGCGCATGCGCGTTTTTGATCCCAAACTACTCGCACTATCAGCCTGCAGCGGTCGTGTAAATCGCAGGCCCGTTGTTCCTCGCCGCTTGTTGCCGGACCGTTGCCTGCCGTTGTCCGCCTTTCGGTCGCATTCCGACTCTGCCGGCCTGTCGCATGCATTTAGCAGGCACGCTGGTCTCCAGCCCGTCTGGCCGATCGCGTGCCGGCACGTATTGTTATCTGGGACGCTCCCCCAAAAGCGACAATGTTGAAGTTATTAGCGATTACCTTTTTTTTTATATGGTTCATTTCGCAGTTAACAATATGATTATCGTGGGTAGAATTTACGACACCTGATCCTCATTGTTTATAACCATTGTTATTGACAAAAACCCTCAATTAAGAAGATAAATTATTTCTCAATTTTATATTAATCTATGGCACAAAATAAAGCTTTTCACTTTCGTTGTATTTTCTCGTACGACGAGCCATTATTTATTCACGGCCTTATAAACAATGTATTTTTTTATAAATATATGCGCACCCATAAGCCACAATTTTCAAGTGATTAGCGATTACCTTCTTCTATATCTTTTATTTCACCGTAAACAATATGATTATCTTGGGTATCATTTTCGATACCTGCACTTCATTTTTTATGACTATTGTTATTAACAAAGGGTTTAATTTAGGGTTTAGGTAAATGTGACGGGAAAGTTAGAGGCTTACCGAGAATTATCCAACGAAGAATTTCATGTATCAGACATATGTGTTGGACACCCCTAACACACCCCCACGAGTCCCTGAAAACTACACTTATAACCAAAAATGTCAATTCTTCATAAAATCGACCTTTTGAGCACTGTAGTCTCGTCTTTTTTTTACTTAAAATAATTCATATTGGTCTTGTGGAATATTTATCAACATTGGTTAATTAATTTTCAATTATTGAAACAAATGAATTTTCTTTAAATAACTTTGTAAATATTATAATATATATATATATATATATATATATATGTATATATAATATTGATAAATATTCCACTAGGCAAACAGTAATAATGTCTATTTCAAAATTTCGAAAACGAAAAATTTAACTGAAGGGAATTTGTTTAAACAATTACAAATTAATTAATTATTGTTAAAAAACATTCCACTGATGAAATAGTAATAATTTTCAAGAAAAAGTACTATCTTTAAAACAAAAATTATTCAGACAAATTCGATTTGTTTAAATAATTGAAAATTAACCAGTGTTAATGAATATTCCACTAGACCAATATACATAATTTTAAGTAAAAAAATACGAGAATACAGTGCTCAAAAGGTCGATTTCATGAAGAATTGACATTTTTGATTTTAAGGGTAGTTTTCAGGGACTCGTGGGGGTGTATTAGGGATTTCAAGCCCATATGGCTGATACATGAAATTCTTGGTTTGATAATTCTCAACAAGCCTCTATATTTTCCCGTCACATTTTGCCAAGCCCTAAAAAATTATTCCAAAAACTCTAAAAAGTGATTCTTCCTACATTTATGATTAATTTGAAAGTGTAATACGAAATTTTTTTAATTTACTTACATTAAAATATCTACAACTCACAGCGTCATCTCCATACCTCACTAAATCCTCGCAAGAGGTCGCTTATTTAAATAACAGAAATCTGTAATTACCTATAGAGGTATCGCACAAGAAGAGATTCCATGTGATCCCGGCAGAGGTCTCCCCTGCTCGAGCGGGAGATTGAGGCAAGAGGAATCTACTATATTGCAATAAGTTAGAAAATTTTATAAAATTCGTGTTTACTTGATTTTTATGGTATTTGTTTATGTATTTTAAAGGGCTTATTCTAAAACTAACCTTCTGCTTTTCGCAGAATCAATATTTTCGGAGATATTTAAGATATTATTTTCAATATCACATACAACTTTTTAAATCTGTTTTTTTTCGTGTTTAAAAAACTCGAAAAGATAGAATATTCTCGCTTAAAGTTTCGTATTCGACGGAAAAAATATTCTAAAATGTTCAGTCAATTGTTGATAAACGAAATTTTGTTACCTAGTGTTACAAATTTTTTTGTTGAATGATCAAAATTTTACCAACACTGTTAGAAAAATCTGTATTAAATTTAATACAAATGTATATGAAGTCATTTGCATACACGGTAGTTGAAATTTAATATACATTAAAATATGAATAGCTGTACAGTTTATATTAAATTTAATATACAGGTCGGTATAGCAGCGTGCTTGAAAACTCAAAGTGCTTTTATTTCTTCAAATCTTATCAAATATTCGTGATTAAAGTAATAATCTAGAATTCGTCGAATGAATTCCTTTTTATGATCAAAGTGCAACGTACATGTGGAACTCCTTCCAAAATTTGCCCTGGGTAGAAATTTAATGTGAGTATAGTTGATTGTAGGTTAGGTCTGTAATTCATTTGCGTAATTGAACTTTTCGACTTGAAATCCAATTTTAATTTTGGTTAACTGGTAGAAGATATCGTGTTTTATTATTGAAAATCGAAAATTACTGCTAATCTTATTTTGATTTTGTGTAAAATAGAATTATTTGAGCGATTATCATGAATGTATATGAAATTTAATAAACACGTACCTAAATGGCGATTTCATATACTTGAGGTATTAATTTTAATATACATTGGTATTTCAAATTTAATACTATTTTTAACAGTGAATAAGATATAAAATTTAATAAAATTCTTGTTTATTAGATTTGTACGGTTACTCCTCATGTATTTTGAAGCACTGATTCTGAAACTAACTTTTTTTGTTAACATACATATTCTCGGAGATATTTCAGATTTAATGTTCAATATCACGTAAAAAATGAAAAAATCATATTGGGCTCGTATAAAAACGTAAAGAAAAATCATAAGATCATTTTCGAAAACATTAGATTGTTGGAGATGAATCAGCGTCAATTACAGCCCTATGAGGAACCACTAGCTTTTCCGGTTTCTTTTACAAGAGCTTAGGTTTCAGAAACAATACAAAATGGTGACAAGCAAAATCTTGTTACCTAGTGTTGTCAACAGAACCTCATAATGTTGTGCACAGTTCTTTTGGGATATTTGCTTATTATCCATCAATTAGTTGGCAATATGCATGAGGCTAATTTTTTAAATACAATTTCGATATGCTATCTGCGGCATTTAGAAGAAAAAATGTTATACTTTGTTTTATAAACATTCTGAGCATTTTATCGAATGTTTAAAAATAGCAGATCTCATGCTAATGCCTTTTACAATAAAACAGAGTAATTAAATTAAGATATTACAAATTTTTCCGTTAAAATTTATATTCATTGCTATTATTTTTAGTGTTATAAATTGTATCTCAGACTCCAGATGGTTGCTCGATTTATAGAAGGCATTTTTGTCAGTTGGATTTTTTTATGCCAAACATGTGTCATTATTATAATTTTACAAACTGTTATGAATAATCACTTTCGATTTACGTACAAATTATTTCTTCTACAATTCCTGCTAACATTTTTTTTTAATTCAAGCCATAAAAAGTTCTAATTTTATCGATATCATTCATTTTTTATTAAAATAATAATGAGTAACAATGTATGTAAATCTTCAAAATCTAACGTTAAGATATTGATTAAAATAATCTGTTAATTCTTCTCAAACAGTTCAAGATAAAAACAATTAAACTCGACTAGAAATCATAAAGAAAAATTGGAAGGGGAGCTCCTTTATTGCTGAAAATAAACCGAGCATCAGGTCGCACATTAGTATACAATAGAGAGTAATAAATTTGTTGATCGCTAGCGCGATACCTGAGTGCAGTTAAAACTTACTAGACGTCGCTAGATGAATTCTAGACGAACCCTAGACAAGGCAGTGCGATACCTGGGAGCAGGTAAAACTTACTAGACGCCGCTAGATGAACTCTAGACGAACCCTAGACCAGGCGGCCGTCATAAAATTGCCCTAGACGTTCGCTAGACGAGCAGAGTCTAGGAAGCATCTAGAAATCGTCTAGATTTTTGGTAGGGTAGAGCGGTACTGACTCTTCCTCGTCCGCCCTAAGCACTCTTGTCCTGGTGGACATGCAGGTGAACGAGAAGGAGGTCCAGGGTCGTGCACGGATTCAAAGTTACCCGCAAGCGCGGAAGATAGAAGATCTGATTGAAATCTCGAACAATATGGGAAGTTCAAAGTGGATTTTTGCCAGGAAGATCATGTACGGATCAAATATTTAGCTTAAGACAGATCACAGAAAAAAGTTTGAAAGTAGGAAAGAAAGTTTTTTGTGCGTTTTTTGACCCAGAAAAAGCATTTGACAAGGTGGATAGAAGTAAACTTTGGGAAGTCCTCAAAGAGTACGCAGTCAATGGATGGCTCCTACAAGCAATAAAAACAATATATACAGGTAGCAAAGCGAGTGGCAGGGTTAATGAGAAACAGAGTGACTGGTTCGATATTATGCAAGGCGTGAAACAAGGATGCGTTATGTCCTCACGGATATTTATCATATTCATGGATAAATGTCTAAGAATGGCCCTCTTCGACGAAGAAGGTATAGATCTCGAGACAGTGAGGGTACGTGGGTTAGCTTTCGCGGATGACAAAAGGTTGTTATAACAGAATCAATCGAAGACTTGCAAAGAATGTTGAGCAAACTAAATACAAGCATGAAGAACATGGGCCTCAAAACTAACGTAAATAAAACAAAAATCATAGTGTTTCAAGGAAAAGGTGATAAAAAAATGTGCAACATTGTCCTACTTGATGAGAGATTAGAACAAGTTGATAAGTACATATACTGTTAAAAAAATCTGTACTAGATTTATCATACATGTAGTGGAAGCAAGAATGCACAACATGAAATTAAATTTAGTATACCAGCGTACAGTAAATTTAGTATATACATATACTGAATTTAGTATGCGCGTACATGAAATGTAGTATACGCGTATACTAAATTCAGTATATATGTATACGAAATTTAGTATACGCATATACTAAATTCAGTATACGCGTTCCGTTTCGCATGGGTTCCGTCTTCATCATCTGTAAACATGATCATATGAAAAATAAAATCAAAGAACAAGGTTTTAATTTTCAAATAATCAAATCGTTAAGCTACATTTACGTTAATAAATTGAACATACCTTTTAAAGAGAAGACTTCGCAGATCCTCTCAGAAAGGAGCCGAACCTTTTAGCATTACAAAGAACTCAAACAAAGCCACGTTGCCCGTCTCGCGTAAATCGAAATGCGCTTGCGCAACTAAATATAGTAAACACGTATATGAATTTTAGTACACAGAAACTATAAAATTCATGTACGTAAAAGAAACTTACTGTACACTTAATAAATCTAGTATACATATAACCTCATAAAAGAAATCTAGTATACGTAAGCATAATAAAATTACAAAATGTAATGAATTTACTAAACATATAGGAAATTTAATATGCCCGGAAAAAAGTGATGCGTTTCAAAAATTGATATAGTGGTTTTCAACTGTCGAATTTTATATTTTTGTTACAATAAGTAAAAAAAGTGTTGCACTATTTAGCATAAAAAGTGTGAATATTTAGTATTCAGTATACCAAAGTAAACGAGCGATTTCAAGACGACATTAACATGAAGAATTCGAAAACACTAAAACAATCTTTTCAAACTATCGTAGAAACAATATGAGATTCTGAAATCCACTATACGAAAAATTATGACTCATCGTTAGAAAGAATCGGGTGGAGGAAAAAAAAATACACTGTTAGAAATATGTTGAAAATTCAACCACTTTTCAACCACTTTTGTGGTTGAAATCTCGTTCATCCACGGAATTGAAATGAAATTCAATCAAATGTAGTTGAAAATTCAACCAGACGTTTGCACATACACAATGTCTGCTCGCAAGGAGATATTTCGTACGTTTGTGTCGTGAGATCTATGAAATCAATAAAGGACATAATATTCAGAAACAGAAGCAGAAAGAAAACCCAAAGGTACGTTAGAATAATATTATCATAATGGAACATTTCATTCACACAATTGGTACTAACTGCTGTATGCATTTTTAGGTTATGTTTACAAAAACGAGTGTTGAAAAGTTTGTCTAATTGCACGTGCAACTCATTATGGTAATATAATTGCAACGTACCTTTTGTTTTTCTTCTTCAAAGCTGCTTATTTCCCAAATATTATATGCATTTTCTTAATCTCATTGATCACGCACGAGACAAACGTACGAAATAACTCACTGATGATTCCTGATCAGAATTCTTCCGGTACAGTTAATGAATTTCAAAGCACAGTATTTTCCAGGAATCTTAATGGGTTTTATCCTAGATTTTTGAAAAATTATAATCTCTTTGAAATTCACTAACTGTGCCGGATAAAATTTTTTTCTCGTTTCTGAAATTTCAATTACATGTTGTTGAAATTTCAACTGCATGGTTGAAATTTCAACCACTGCATGGTTGAAATTTCAACAACGGTAATTGTATAAAACTTCAACCACATGTGGTTGAAAATTCAACCAGATATTTCTAACAGTGTAATACCACAGTGAGAGAGGTAAACACACTCACTGCGGACATTAGGATCAATCCTGACACACATATATACACAACACAGTCCCCTGGCGGACCGAACGACGGGGCGGATACGCTACAGCGTATCCTTATAGTATCCACATCGTATCCTCTCCGTATCATGCAAGAAAAACTCATTAAAAAAGAAAGATTAACATTTCACTTGTTGAAATTCGGATTCTACGTGAAATTTTGAGTTAAAAGGTCTCAGAGTAATCGCAATAGTTTTTTTTGCCACATTAAAAACTTTTAATAAATATAATACTTATCGATGGCGTGCGCTGAAGGCGACTTCAAACGCATCGTCATTCAGTAGTACTTCATAGGCGTTATCCGTCGACGAGGCGTTTGAAGTCGCCTTCAGCCCACGTTATCGATAAGTATTATATTTTTTTAAAGTTTTTAATGTTGCAAGAAAAACTATTGCGATTACTCCGTGACCTTTTAACGTAAAATTTCACGTAGAATCCGAATTTCAATACAAGTGAAATGTTCATCTTCCTTTTTTAATGAGTTTTTCTTGCATGATACGGAGAGGATACGATGTGGATACTATAAGGATACGCTGTAGCGTATCCGCTCCGTTCGTTCGGTCCGCCAGGGTCATACTACGCAATACATTCTTAGCTTAAACCTGATGCCTATTTTAACTTAACATATAAGGGCGTTTCCACGAAAAGTGCCATTTTTCTGTCACCGTGATGTTATACGCAAACCAACACTAAAAATACAATAATATAATAGTTGGAAAAAATCCCAAAAATATACCTGTGTAATATTTGTCACCAGCTACAAATTGAATGCTTTGCATGCTCGCAGCTTTTCCGCGCAATTTTTGAAAATTCTGAGAAAAATCATGCTAGTTCAGTCGAGTATAGGCTACTGAAATTTCACGGATTTAACATTGTGCTTCGATTTATAACTCAGCAGGAAAACCTCAAAGTCGTATCACAGCTTTTACAATTCAAATGTCCGCTCCAAGGTCTGGCAAAAAATCTTTCGATTTTTTATTAGATTTTGGTGGCCAGTAGACGCCATATGAAGGAAAAAGATGTGCTTCTAAAATTATCGAAGTATCATACATTCAAATAACGCAAATTTTGAATTTGGCGAAAAAATGTCCAAAAAATGTATGTTCGGGTGAAGAAGTTTACCACGGATAAAGTTAAAATCGCAGTGCGCGCAGAAGTTATGCTCAATTTAAGGCTAAAATGTCCACTCCAAAATTTCAGCCAAAATGTCCACTCCAGCGCCAGCAGCTGTGAAAATCGCGCGCATCAAGATGAGATCAAAGTTTTTGCTGACTTTGCTGTATTTCGGTGCCCAAAAAACGTCCCCGCAAGTAAAATTATATGTAAAAAGTTACAAGTCAACAAAAAAATGTTGTCTTACAAAAAAGTTCCGTTTTACTGAGAGGAATAACTTTTATCTGAAACTATTTTCCAAGAATTCAGAATGTTTTAAAATATTTAAAAAAATTGTCAAATATTGCAAAAATATTACTTGTCTCCATCGAATTACTCGTCTGAAAAAAATTTGGATAGTAAGGTTTTTCTATTCAAAAGGTTCAAAGTTATTCATAAACTAACATCATATTAGTTTAAATGAAATATAAAAATCAATTTTATGTCAAATTTTTGGCAAGTAAACCTCTCATTATTATAATAAGTTAACCCTTTTCTAACAAATTGAATTGGAGAAGAGCTCAAAAAAATATTTTTAATTTTTCTTGAAAGTATTAAATTACAAATAGTTTTTTAATAATGGAAAAATATATTTGATACAATTTTTAACCAACTTTCAAAACGAAAATTGAATGAAACGTTAAACATCATTTCATTTCCTTACTTTATTGAAAGTAAATTTTTCGTGATACATCTTAATATAATTTCCAATACATTTCATGTGATTAATATCAGAGATTTATGATTTATCCATTTATAATATTCATTTATTCATAATATTATGTTGTATAATTTTGCATATTTAATAATATTTAGAGAATGAGGATTCCTTTGGGTTTGAAATTTCCCGCCTTAAGTGAAATTTTCCTTTGTGCCTGCGCCATGGTAGACACTGTCTACTTAGATCTGTCAAAACGACTTTAAAAAAATCCCCCCCCCCCCCCAGGAGGCAGGGGGTGGTTTCTTTTCGCGAATCGAAAAAATTTTTTGAATAAAAATTACGTATTTCATAAAGGGTAATCTGAATGTGTGATAAAAAATTGGAGTTCCCATTTGAAATTACAAAGTTACCCCCACTCCTGCTTCCTGGGGGGTGGGGCGGGGTAAATTTTTTCAAAGTCGCTTTTCCCCCTTGAAAATGAAAAGTTTTTATTACGGATATTTTTGTCATAGTTTGCTTTTTTTTTGAGATATGTCGACGTCTCAAGTTAAAAAAAAACTCCCAGTATATTCTAAATCAAGAAGGTGGTAATTCACACACTACTGGAAAGTATCATGAGCATTAGAAAAGAAGAAACAACCCTTTTTCACCTTCTATTCATAAAGTATCATTCATTAAATTGATTTTATGGATTTATTAATTTCAATATTTTGTGCAAACTGCGCGCATGCGCAAAGATATTTACCAAGCTCAAAAATGCGTTTCTACATGTATATAGAATGTACGAAAAAAGTTTGAAATGTGTGCCTTAAGATTTGTTTTTCACTTTTTTTGAGAGAGAAAATGACACTTTACGTGCACTAGCCCTGGCGGACCGGCCGAACGCAAACATTACGCTACAGCGTAACGGTAAAGTAATGGTAAAGTAATGGTACCCTTACGAAAAGATATGACAGGGAAAAAATGACAGGTGTGTCATTTTTTCCCTGTCATTTTTTGTCTGTCATTTTTTCGCGACCACAAGAAAATGACAGGGAAACGACAGGCAAAATGACAGGAAAACGACAGCCGAAAATGACTGGCCCTAATTGGCTATAATTTATAATAATATTGTGTAGAATTATAAATTCTCGACGACTTGCAGACTTATTTAAACTTTCCTGTAAACCTTAAAAAATCATTAGCAAGAGAACATTATTATGGGAATTTTCATGATGAAACACCTTTCTGTAGCCTGTTGCTAATTCCGAATTATCTTCAAACACATAAATTGTGGAATGTGTTCGATTTGCCATTTTAATGCCTTCTTATCCTTACAAAGGACTAAACTTCAGTACCACGGGCAACAATTTCAGCCTATTTTCAACTTTCTTCATCCCTCAAGTTCAATGCGTGCTCCTAATTCCATGATCCAAGAAAGTATGGTCTCGCCACGCGCATCTAAAAAAAGTGAACCAATCAAAGGGTCCGTAGGTTGCGCGTGGCGGAACCATTCTTTGTTGGATCGTGGAATTGGAGCACGCAGTCAACCCAGTCAATTTGTTAAGGGAATGAAGAAAGTTGAAAATAGTCTGAAATTTTTGCCCGTGGTACTTAAGTTTAGCACTTTGTAATGATAAGAAGTCTTTAAAATGGCAAATCGAACACATTCCACAATTTATGTGTTTGAAGATAATTCGGAATTAGCAACAGGCTACAGAAAGGTGTTTCATCATGAAAATTCCCATAATAATTTTCTCTTGCTAATGATTTTTTAAGCTTTACCGGAAAGTTTAAATAAGTCTGCAAGTCGTCGTGAATATATAATTCTACACAATATCATTATAAATTATAGCCAATTAGGGCCAGTCATTTTCGGCTGTCGTTTTCCTGTCATTTTGCCTGTCGTTTCCCTGTCATTTTCTTGTGGTCGCGAAAAAATGACAGACAAAAAATGACAGGGAAAAAATGACACACCTGTCATTTTTTCCCTGTCATATCTTTTCGTAAGGGTGTTACAAGCATGTGATTACAATGGCGGGATAATGTTACCTGCATCGCTTGTAATTTGTTACTACTTTGAGTGGGAAATATATTGTCACTGGGTGACCAGCAGGGAATTCACCAGTGACTGGTTTTTTGAATCTTGTTACAATTATGTGACTATTCGGACTAGTAACTGTGTTAGCTGGGAAGTTTTTCATTGGTTTTAGTACAAATTTCATCTTTCTTGGATAAAAATTCAACTATTGGGAAGCGAATTGAACTATTTCGTTAAAAATGCATCCCTTTTGGTATAAAAATTCGTCCTTTTGGATGAAAAATTGAACTTTGTTCGTAGAAGCTTATTTTTTGTTGAAAATTTCATATTTTGATTTCGGAGTCAAGCGGAATCTTTTCGAGATGAAAATTCAACTACATATTTTTTTAAAGTTTATTTTCTTTCTAAATAAAAATTCATCTGCTCAAGAGAAGTTTCATATTTTTGGGATAAAAATGCAACTATTGGGTAGAGAAATCCACAATTTTGTTAAAAGGTCATCCTTTTTGGGTAAAAATTCGTCTTTTTGGATTAAACTTTTAATTTTTTTCGCAGAAACTTATTTCTTGGTTAAAAATTCATATTTTGATCGTGGAAAGTCAACTAAAATCTTTTTTAACAGAAAATCAAACTCTTTTTTGAAACTTTTTTTCTTATTTATAAATTCATCCCCTTGTTAGAAATTTCTTTTTTTTTTTAATGCAACTTTTTGGTAAAAAATTCTTCTTCTTTGCTTGAGTATTCAACTATCTTATTTGAAAGATTTGGTTGAATCACTTTGTTAAGAAATCATTTTTTTCCAAACAGTTATATTTTTAGTTGAAAATTCATCTCTTTGATTGAAAGTTTAACTATTTTGTTGAAAATTAATTTTTTCAAATTGAAAATTCAACTACTTTGGTAAAAGTTAAACTACATTGTTAAAAATTTATTTGTTTGATTGAAGGCTTATGTCTTTGGTTAAAATTTAAATGTTTAGTGGAAAAGTCTTTTTTTTTTGTTTGAAATTAATTTTTTAGTTGAAGATGTAACATTTATATTTTTTAAGATTGATCTTTTTTAGTTGAAATTTCTCCTTTTTTGGTAGGAAAAAAATAATTTTCTTGGTTTAAAGTATCCTTTTTGTTGTGTAAAAATACATCAGTTTCGTGGAAAATAATTTTTCGCTGAAGTCATTATTTGTTGCTGAAGTCATATTTTTTTGCTGAAGTCATATTTTTTGTATTTAAATTCAATTTTTATAGAGAAAATTCGTCTTTGTTAAAAAAAATTTTTTGTATAAATTTCATGTTTTTTGATTCAAATATAAACTATGACACTTTTTATTGGGTATTTATATTTTTAGGTTGAAAATGCAACTATTATCTTAAAAATTTAATTATTTTGTTCAGAATTCAAGTGTCTTATTAAATATCCATATTTTATAGTAGAAAAGACATTTCTTTGTTTAAAATAAATTAATAAATTTGAACATTTTAAATTTGCATCTGAAATACTGTTGTATTCCGTTTATAAAAGATTCTATATTGAAAGTATTACAAGATTAAAATGCTGATATTTGAACACCCTGCCCAATTCTACCAGCAATATCTAGTAAAACATTTTTGGCAAATAAAAATTACGTACAGAAAAAGTGGGGGAGGGTAGAAATATTTTGTTGCAGTTTGTTACAGGAGGGAGGGGGGTCTCAGAAAGGGCCTATAATCCGTTACCTAATTTAAGTACAACCCCTCACACTTAACATGGAGAATGATACTTTAATACTCCCCCCCCCCCTCTAAAGTATCTCGTATCTTGTGGATAACCCCTAATCTGCCTCTTCGTCAAGATAGAAATTGTTTTTTTTTTTACTAAACCATGATGTTAATTTTATAGCAATTTTAATAAACAAACCGAAATTGTTTTTACTTGATTAGTTGCAAACAGAAATTTTGCTGTTTTAAATCTATGACATTAGAGAACATTATGCATAGAACCTTTCTTAAGTTCTTCTTTGCTACATTTTAAAATTATTTTTGAATTAAAATTAGCAAAACAAATTGACAACTTCTTACCGACAATATAAGAAATTTTATGTGTTTTCATATTATTTTATATGCTATATTGATATAGTAATATTATAAGAAAGTTTAATGGAGATTTTTTATCTTGTATAAAAAAAAAACATTTTATATAAATTTTGTGCGTACATTTTTCAAAACATGTAATATAAAGAGACAGTATTGTTTGGTTCATTGATTTTTATATAAATTTGCAGTATATATTTGTCTTGAAAATATAAATTATAGTATGACTATATACGATCGAATTTTATATGTAAATAACTACGTATATATTTATGTTATATAATATACTCAATTGATCAAATGTGAAAGAAAACTTCTAATCATAAAAGATGGGATTTGATTACATATTTGATACAATGAGTGTACGTATTATTATAACATAGATACATAAGAAAGTCGTTTGTAATAACTTCACTCGTATTTTTCTTCTATTTATATTCTCAGGACAAATATATACTACAAATTTTATATTAAAATTAATGAACCGAAAAAATTTTTTCAACCCCTTGAAATTTTCAGTTACAGTAACTGAAAATTCCTAAACTGTAGCAGAATTTTCCGAAACATGTAACTAAAGCTGTATGCAGTTACCGTTGCTGAAATTTCTGTTACAGTTTAGGAAAATTTAGAAACGGTTTCTGCCTGAAGCTTTAGTGACATGTCTCTGAAAATTCCTATAGAAATTTCTAACAGTGTGGATATGCCCATAAACGCTCGCACGCAACGCAGAAATACATAGCTGAGTATATCTGGAAATCGCTTATCTAAATGTAAAATATAATAGCCCTTGTGAGAAAAACATGACTTTCCTGAGGAGGGCCCATGCAACTCCTATTGAGAAAATATGAATTAACGCGCCCGCCAACTTCAAATGAAGATTTTGAATCAAAAGTAAAAATTTGTTATTATTTGCAAGAAGAATACCAGTGGGCACATTAATCTACATGCAATCAATTTAAATTCATGTTCAATCAGCGGGTAAGAGAAGCTTCTATTTCCCAAATGAAAATAGGAAAATATTAAAATTTTGAATTAATTAAATTAAAATCAAATGATTAAAATTTGATACTGAGCTGAATAATTTTAATTGAATACTAAAGATGACGCACGATAGTTATTCAGCGTGGCTACTGTTCCGGGAAACCGGGAAAACCGGGATATGACCTGCAATTTCTGATGACCGGGAAAAACCTGAATGAAAGAAATTTTTTTTCGACTGAGAATTTCCCAAATTTTTAGGAGATAAATTTATCCAATACTTGAAATATCATAAATTTTATATCACATGATGGCATATTGCTCTTTAAAATAATCTTTCTATCTTTTCTCTTTCCTAAGAAATTATTTACAAATTTAAAATAAGCTCTATTTCAGCTTGTTTTTAAATTTAAAATCAATTGTCAACTTCTACAATTATAATATTTTTAGTTTGAAATGCGTAGCTCTAAAATCGTCTATTAAAAAAATTTTCCATTTTCAAGTGTAGTTTTTTAAGCATAAATTTTCAATTTAAAGAATTTTGAACTGCAGTTTTGATTACTGTAATAATAATTGATATTTTCTAAAATTATAAATTGATATTTTTTTCAATTGAAGTTCAAAGAAGACTCTAAAACCGTTTAAAATTAAAGAGTTTACATGTTTTATCTTTAAAAATTGACCTGTTTCGATTCGAAAGCCTTAGTAGATAAACAGATGTAAACGTCCAAATAATTTAATTTCAAATTCTATTCAAATACGGTTTCAGTCAAAAATATTCCATTTTTAACCCATTAAAATTGAGAAAATTAATTAGGAAAAAGAAAACTGGATATTTTGAAATAGAAAGCCTTGAATCGTGAAAATTTCAAAGACCTAAAAACTTTCAACGTTACAATTTTACTTGCTTTTTTTGAACATTTTCAATTTGAAAGTTAAATTGTTACATTTTGATGTATAAACAGCAATTCCCAACTTAGTAATTTGTAAAAAGTCGAATAATTTCAAAAGATGTTTTTTTAAAGAGTAGTTCTCAAAAGATTAAAAATTTATGTCAAACTTGAAATGATTTCAAATAATCAAAAAAATGAATATTTTTAAGTTTCGGAACCAAAAATTTAGAAGCTTTTTAAGAATTGTGAAAGGTTTCATGAGAATCAAAAAATTTTCTTTTGATTCCTAGGAAAATGGAAAAGAACTTTTTATCTTGACAAATTAATTTCAGGAGAACATTTCAAAAGATTTTGAAAGATTTCCAAAAATGACAAAAAGGATTTGAATCATTCAAAAAAATATTTGGAAGTCTCGAAAGTATTTCATAACATTTATAACGAAGTGTAGTTTTTTGTCGATTTTGAAATAAAATAAAATAAATATTCAAGGGTTTTGAGGAGTTTTAAGATAATAAAATTTTGTTGTTTATATTCCTCGGGAGATTTCATATTATTTTTTACTTCGAAAAAATAATTTTAAGAAAAGGTTTTAAAATATTTCAAAGGAGAAAAAAATGTTTGAACAATTATCGATCTGAAGCTAAAATAAAAATAATTTAACTTCTTATTTAAAAAGTTAATGTTTCTAGATTAAAATGATATCATTGAAAAAATTTAACAATTTGTTGATTCATTGTTCAATTCAGAGAATTGAAACTGATAACGTGGATTTAAATTTTTGAATTGAGCAGTTGAAAAAAAAATTAGAGTTCAGTTTTAAAAGTTTAAAATTCAAGAATCCCACTTTTGAGGTCAGACTGTGGGTTGAGACTGATCAGAAAAGTTATTCAATTAAAAGTTAAATAAAGTTGGGATTACTTTATTTAATTCGTGCGGGGAGGTCAGGTTATTTGAGAACAGCGGGGGGGGGGGGGGGGGGGCCAGGGCGACGCTGCGGTGATGGCGATTACCGCCGATACGGGAGTAATCCTCTCCGTAACGGGGGTCGCTTCGAAGACGGGGGAAAATGGTTCGGGTGGTCCAGGGTGTACAGGGCGAAGATGGGGTTTGTTCCGTTGACGGCAATGGCTACCGAAACGGGAGTAGTCCTCTCCGTAACGGAGATCGGGTGTGACGCTGCTGCGGAGGTGGCATACGAGTGTTAGAAAAAAGGAGGTCCAAAAATCAGGTAGGCAATGTAAGGTTAAAAACTTGGGTTTATTTAAGTAGCGGAGATATTCACACTACGGGGACTCGGGGAGAAGTGTCTCTCGGTCTCGAAACGCGCTATACTTAAAGGCTAGCTCGGGCGGCGGCGCACTTCTCACGGTGTAAGAGAGTGGGGTATTGGCCCGCGGTCGCTGTGCGAAAATTAACAAGCGAGCATCTTTTCGCGATGCTTCTGGAATCATTCATTGATCATTCATCATTCTTCGTTCACCTTCGTTGACGTAGTACTTCATGGATTCATTGATCACTACTTCGAGCGAGCTTTCGAATTATTGAACAGCAACCGTAGAATTTCTATCCAAAGGGGAGCGAAGGTGTTTGGCTCGCGTTCTCCTTATGGCTTAGCATCACAAGCAAAGGCGTTTGGTGCGCGTTCGTGCTACGATGGGGGACACTTCTCCAGCCCCCATCAACTGGGAGACTGTAGTAAGGAAAAATATCTCCAAAAAAAGGAAATTTGGCAAAGCTAATGAAAATGAACCTGTCAAAAAGGTCTCAACTGGCTCAACTGCTCCACCTCTGAAAATTGAGAATAAATTCAAACAACTAGAGAACCTGGGAGCCGAAAACAGCAGGGACAGCATGGAAACGGACAACACAAGTATCTACGGATCTGAAGACAGTGACCAAGGCGACTCGGACCACGTCACAGCGAAAACCAAAATTCCGCCACCGATTGTGGTCACATCTAAAATTCCTAACCTTCAAGGCCTGCTAAAGGAACTGCGACTCAAGCTTGAAAATCCTCCTATTCTGAAAATAAGCCAGGGAACCTATACTTTCAGACCTCAAAATAAAGCGGACCATGAGGTATTAATCAGAGTCTTCTCAATGAATGATATACACTTCCACTCCTATGCCCCGAAGGAAGAGAGACATTTAAAAATGGTCATCAAGGGACTACCGGACTTCACACCTGAGGAAATAAAAGAAGACTTAGACCTGCAGGAGCTCCCTGTAACCAACTGTATTAAAATGAAGAAGAAGGATGGATCACCACAAGTGCACCCATACTTCCTAATTACTCTCGCTCCTGGAACTAAAACTGGAGCGGCATTCAAAATTAAATACATCCTAAATGTAAGAATCAGACTGGAAAGATACAGGAATTCAACCGGAGTGACTCAGTGCCACAGGTGCCAGAAATTTGGACATGGTACTGCCCACTGCAACCATCCTCCAAGGTGTGTTAAATGCCTAAAAAAACACTTAACCAAGGACTGTGATAAGAAACGTGAAGTGAATCCAGCATGCGCCAACTGCAAAGGAGAACACACTGCCAACTACAGAAAGTGTCCAACTTATATTGATCACCTAAACAAAATTGAACTAAGGAGAATTCAAGGAACGAGAGCAAGAATCCAACCAAGCAGTAACATCACATCATCCTCATTTCCACCCCTGAGGCCGACGGCTGCTCAGACGCAATTAAGAGCGCAAGAAAGCGGACATGAAAAAGTCATCGAAATGAAGCAACAAGCTCCAAGTAAAACAACATCGACTCCATTCACAGGATCTTCGAGAATTGTAAGTAGCATAAGCGACGAACTTTCCAAACTTGATGAGCAAATTAATCTTAACGAATTTCTCCAATTATTAAAAACCATGAACAACTCTTTAAGTAATTGTAAAACTAGGATAGAAAAATTCGCTGTTATGACCCAACTTCTACTAGACTATGACGCAAAAACAGAATAGACTGAACAGACTATTAATAGCTTACTGGAATGCCAATGGACTTACAGAAAATATTTTAGAAGTCACCTCCTTTTTGCATAAACATAGAATAGGCATTATGATGATCTGCGAGACAAGATTTAAAAACAAATCCAAATGTAGAATCACTGGCTATAATGTAGTGAGGAAAGACAGACCTGATAATAGCGGTGGAGGAGGTGTTGCTATAATAATTAAAAAGGGGATTCAATTTCATGAAATAAGCGCAGTAACGGAGAATATAGAATCAGTGGGCATTCAAATTAAAAATAATCTCAAAATATTCTCGGTATATCTGCCGCCAAACAAAATATTGCATGGTTCAGAACTTGATAAACTTTTTGAAGTAGGAAAAAAAGTATTAATAGCTGGTGATCTAAACTGTAAGCATACATCTTGGAACTGTACCACTAACAACAAAAATGGCAATACATTATATAAATATATTAATAGCCATCCATTTAACTTAGAATGCCCTAATGGTCATACACTATTTCCCTATAATTATATGGCAGCACCCAGTACAGTAGATCTCACTTTAACCAAAAACATCAAAAATCTTGTTAGCATTGAAACTATTAATGAACTGTACTCGGATCACAATCCTATAATAATTGAGTTAAATAACTTAAATAATTTACAAACTGTTCGTAAAACTTTCTTCAATTTCAAAAAAGCAAATTGGCGCGGTTTCCGAGAATGTACCGAAGATAACATTAAAATAAATAACAACCTGCAATCTAAATCTGAACTGGATAAAGCTGTTGCCGACTTATCCAGTGCCATAACTCAAGCAACCTACAGAACTATACCGATAGCTCAGCCTTTTCAACTCACATACACTACACCCGCTCATGTTAAACAATTAATTAGCGACAGAAATAAAATCAAAAAATCTTGGCAGAAAAACAGAGCCCCTTACCTGAAAACGATAGTAAATAAATTAACGAAAATAATTAGACAAGAGCAAAGGACAAATAGAAATAACAACTGGACTGATAAACTAACTAAACTACAAACTAAATATAACTCACTCTGGAAAATAACCAAAGCTTTAAAGGGAGACACTAAAACAATTGTGCCACTTCTGCATGGCCCCCAAGGGTTAGTTTACGCAGACAAAGACGAAGCTAATGTCCTGGCATCTCAGTATGAACATTTTCACAGACTAACTACTGACATGAGTAATAAACAGTCTGAAAAAATCGTTAATCAAAGGTATGATCTAATCAACAACTCTGAAATAAACATAGATACTATTAAACTAATAACACCTAAAGAAATCAAGTTAGCAATCAAAAAAACTAAGCCTAAAAAAGCTCCTGGATATGATAATATTCCAAATAGAGTCCTTAAAAACTTGCCTAAAAAGGCCATTGTACAGCTGAGCTACATATTCAATTCTTGCCTTAAAATGTCCTACTTTCCAAATGCATGGAAGAAGGCTACAATTCTCCCAATTCATAAAACAGGAAAGGATAAACTCTTTCCTCAGAGTTATCGACCAATAAGCCTTCTGCCTACTATCAGTAAAATATTTGAGAAAATGATTTACAATAGACTTCTTGATCATGAAAAAATGCATAAACAGATAATACCCGAACAATTTGGCTTCAGACAAGGACACAATACTGTACATCAACTTTTAAGACTGACAAACCATATCTCTACCAAATTCAACGAAAACAAATGTACAGCGCTATTACTCTTAGACTTAGAAAAAGCGTTTGACACTGTGTGGCACAAAGGCCTTATATACAAGCTCAGTAACCTGAATATACCAATATATCTAATTAAGATCTCTATTAGCTATCTACGCAACAGAAAATTTCAAGTTCTAATCAATGATACCTATTCCGATGAACAAGATATTGCAGCGGGTGTACCTCAGGGGTCCATATTGGGGCCAAGGTATTTCATATACTACATTAATGACTTACCCTCAACCGAACGAACTGATAAAGCGCTATTCGCGGATGACACTGCTATTTACGCATCTTCCCCCAACATTCGCATGGCAATAAAATACTTGCAACGACATATCTTAGACTTAGAGAATTATTATACGAAATGGAAACTTAAAATAAATGTTGATAAGACTGATTTAATAATATTTACCAAAAAACAGATCAAAGACTTGCCTGTATCACTTTGTATGTATCATCAGGATATAGAAGTAAAAAATGTTGTCAAGTACTTAGGGCAGCATCTTGATAAGCGACTCAACTTTAGTGTACATGTTAGGGAGGCCTGTAAGAAGGCCTACAAAGCGATAGGAATGCTCTATGCATTATTGTGTAGAGACAGTGGACTCAGCGACACTAACAAACTAATTATTATAAAAACCATTATAAGACCTATTATGCTCTATGCGGCTCCTATATGGAGTAATACATGCAATACGAATTACGGGAAATTACAGGTAGTACAAAATAAATGCCTAAAAATGATAGATAATAACGCTAAGATTAAGGACTTACATAAGAAATATTCATTAAACACAATTAAAGAATATATATATATATATATAAGCTAACTAAAATCTTCTATGAGGAACAGATTGCTCACATTAATTTGATCAAAGATATCTCTAGTATCAATCATGAAACAGCTCATTTTAGAATCAAGCACAAACTTCCACATCATATTCTTCTATCATAACATGACCATGCGAAGCTTTTAGCTCGCTTTCTCTGTACATAGTGTAATATAGTTAGTAATATAAGTTAGGATTAGACTCTCATTATTCCTGAATAGGTTTTTATAAGTTTTTGCCTAGAAAATACTCATATTCAAAGCATTGTGATATGCAGCCTATATGAAAAACACTACCACCGATACTCTTATGCGTAAAGTAGGCTGATTCCAAACTAGGATAGATACTACGATATAACTAAAAATGTAAACATGCTTATAATGTAACTGAATATTGACCAATAAATACACTTTTTAAAATGAAAAATGAAAAATGCTTCTGGAAACAGGTTTCGCACGATTGGCGCGTTTTCGCCAAGCAAATGTCTACAAGCGTGATCGATAACCACAGACGCGCTTGCGCTGTCGATAGTCAGAGGGACTTTAACTTTTTCGGACTAAATGCCATGCCTCAAATTATTCTAAGTCGAATGACAGGTGGGGTTAGGACGCTCAGGCGACGAAAGAAAGAATCATGGATGTTTGCCAAATATTATTCGTGGTGATAAATATTATTTATAACCATGAATATAATTTGGCGGACATCACTTTAAGTGCTCTAATTTAGAGTTATACATAATATGATATAATAATGATAAATTATAATACAATAATGTGAAGAAAAACATTTTTATTTGTAGTTTGTACACAAACTTAATTTCTTATATATTATATACTTAAATACTTTATACATGTGAGCACATACTATAAATATGTATAGAAGTTCATTCTTGAGGAAAACAATTTTCACTTTTATAACTTCCATTACATCCAGTTTTTGGCAATGTAATATAGACCATCGCTTAGTTGGTTTGTGTACGAAATAATAGCATTATTAATGTCACTTTTTCTTAACACATCCCAGTAACAATCTTCAGTACTGTGCACTTTGTATGCTCTAACATGTTCATTTAAAGAAACATCCGCTATTTGTTTGGCTACTATTATGAAATCACCATCGCCGTTCAAAATAATCAGATGGACTAAGTAGAAGTCAGGTCCGTATTCTGAGAAGGTGACAACCACGCAGTCTGGTTTAATAAGTTTTTCCCATGGCTGTTTATGCAATTTGTTATAGAAATATTATTGTTCAATGAATATTTTGCTGGTAGCAGATGAACAAAGCATGAGATATTTTTCAAATTTTGAATTGGTACAGATTTAATTGCACTAGAAATGTACGTGGGGTATATAGAAGTTTTTGAGATGAACCTATAATTTAGTATTAACTGATGTCTAAGAGCTATTCCCAGATAACAATACGTGCCGGCACGCGATCGGCCCGACGGGCTGGAGACCAGTGTGCCTGCTAAATGCACGCGACAGGCCGGCAGAGTCGGAATGCGACCGAAAGGCGGACAACGGCAGGCAACGGTCCGGCACATTAGATGCCCGTCGGGCTTGCGAGCGGCGAGGAACGACGGGCCTGCGATTTACACGACCGCTGCAGGCTGATAGTGCGAGTAGTTTGGGATCAAAAACGCGCATGCGCGTTTTGGATCAGCTGTTCTTGTCGTGTTCCATCTCGTGTGGCGTTCACACCCGTGAATTTTCGCTCGGATGTGTGCGATTTGCAAACAATAATTGTTATTCGTTCCAGATAAAATAGAAGAATAAGTAATCCACTTGTAAATGGAGTAATCCACTTGGAAAACGGAGTAATCCACTTGTATAACGGAGTTATACCTTTCATCGTTTGCGGTTTTTGGTATTGTTTTGGCTGTGTGTGGAACAAAAAATTTGTTAGCAATTTTTTGCTGTCGGTGTCCTTCAAATCAACAAAATTAGCAAATAGCACGAAAGGTAATGAAATTCTGCGTAATAATATAAAGTTCAAGCTGAAAGAAAAATGTCAATATTATAAAAAGATATTTTTATAATATTGACATTTTTCTTTCAACTTGGACTTATTATACGCAGAATCTCGTCATTACCTTTCGTGATATTTGGAAATTTTTATTTTATTCACATAAGAAAAGATTTTTTTAATTTTAATCTACTCGCACACTCAGCCTGCATTTTACCGGACCGTCAGGCATGCAGTTCGCCGGACAGCGTCGCTCCCGCTTGTCGGGCGGGCATATAGACATCAATGGTGTGCACATTAAGGTGCATATCTGCCGGCAAGTCGGTCCGATCGATCGGACCGCGGGCCGGCAGATCGCTTGCAATCGGCGGGCATTTTGCTATCTGGGATTGTTCTGCAGACATTTACTCGACAAGTGGTCGACCGAGAAATTCGTTTGCCCTCTCTATGCTTACTTTCGAATCGCATACAACATATGTTCCAGAGAGGCCCAACTTGTCTCATCACAGACGCATTATGCACTGCAAAATGGTGCTTCGGTCTCATTTTATTTGGAAATAGTTCGTTTAGCATAATTGAATATTCCGTAATTTTTAATTCCAGAATATTTTGAGTATCGACTGTGATTTTTGTACTACGTAAAATATTTAAAATATCTTGTAGAGATAATAAAAGTTTCCAATGTTTATCGTTTTCGTCTACGCAAAGTCCAATAATGAGATTTAAATTTTCAACTAGATTTAACATTTCTGCAGAAGATAACATGACGCATTTTTTCTTTAAATGAGATTCTAAAATCTCTGGTGGTTTGTTTGTACTATTTTTCGGTCCATAATAAAAAGCTTGTATTTTGCTGTTTAGATGTTCCAATGTTAAATATTTACGAACGTAAATGAAGTTATGTAGTAAAAGTGCAAGATCGTATCGACAAAACCCCTCCAAGAAATCGTGCATCACATCGACTACAGGATTATTTGTAACATGAAATCCTGGTATTTGGTTGAAAATACAAAGTTCTTTTATACCTGAACAAGCTCCATTTTTGGATAATGATTGATTATAATTCAAAGTATCACGAAGTATGTGATCGCTTTCTTTAAATACGATATTAATGTTTTTAAAATCAGTTAAGCAAAAACGGCAGAATTTGTTGGATCGAAAGCTTTCGTTAAAGCCATTGTTTTTCGCCATCAACAGTATTAATAGTTATGCCTTCGTCTTGCAAAAATTTCAATTCTTGAACCACTTTTTCAAAAATTATAGAGTTTTTAAAAGCTGTTCGATCGAGTGTATTGAAAAGAATAAACAAGAAAATATTTTCTATTTTTGATAGATAGATAAACGTTTATTTTTCAGCCTGCTGGCCTTAAAAAATTGACTTGCTTACACATCCATTTTTACAGAATTTTCTTAAAACTAACCCTTAAAAACTAACATCCATCCATTCCTTATCTCTAAGACCGCACGCTCTTATCGCCTTGCCTTCCTCGCTTCGCCTCGCTCGCATGTACCTACTTTCTCGCATTGCCTCGCTTGCCAACCTCTGTTTTCGCAGCTAATACCTATTACTTATCTACTATTTACAATATTTACATCTTACTTATATCTACTTTCTCTCCTATTTACAATCTTTCCTTCTCCACTCCTCTTCCTCCTTCCTTCTCTTCATCTCCATCTTAGCCAACACTCCCTTCACCCATGCTACTGCCCTTTTTTCCCCCTTTTCATGCAGCAATGCCACCATGCTTATCTCACTTCTTTCCAGCTCCACGCACTCCTCCAACCAGTGCTCCACTCTTGCATCCCCCTTTCCACACAGTTCACACATCCTCTCCTCCCGAGAGAGCCAGAACCTATTGAAACCCTCCATACACCTACACCTCATCCTCGCTATAAGCTCCTGACTTCCTTTCTCTCCTTTCTCACATAAATATTGCGCTCTTGCCTTTGGCATAATCCACACATAGTTCCCGTTAAATCTTGACTCTCTTATTTTCTCTTCCCCTTCTTTCTTCTCTCTCTCCATGCCGTTTTGCTTAACCAAGTCATAAACCTTCCTTCCTTCCTCGTGCATCCTTCTCACTTCATCCATCTGCAGTCCATTCATTCTAAAGTACCTTTCCCTCTCAGCCTCCATCTTCCCACCCCCTCCCCTGTTCTCCTTCTCCCACCAACACTCCCTAGCCAGCCTACTTCTAGAATAAAACAAGAATAACCTACCTAGAAAAAACAAAAAAATATTTTCTATTTTTGATTGATACTCTGGTGGCAAACATGGTATGCTTAAGTATACAGCACCACATTTAGACACACCTCAATGACTTCCTAGGGGATTATTGTTTTCATAATCATCGAAGTACATTAAAAGTGGAAGTACAAATTTTTCCCAAAAACTAGCACACTTTTTTTTCCAAAATAGACTTTGTATCAAGTTTGATATAATTTGCGAGCAGGAAGTTAGAGAGTTGATATAGTTAATTGTTTTTTTATAAACTTCTGGCATCTCAAAGAACTTTTTTAAAACACTCCTTACAGGAATAAATTGTGCTACGACCGGAACTTGTTCATGAGTACTTCCAGTAGGCTTAGATTTCAATTCAGTTCTTTCACTAATTTTATAATTGACCGGTACAATAAAAGTATCGTAGTACTTGAATTGGAAAAAACGTTGTTTTTCTGTTTTCATGTTTTGAAATGGCGTAGCAAATTTTTTAAAAATGTCTTCTATTTCAGATAAATTTTTTTCATCATAACTGAGAAGCTTCAAGAGATTGCATACTTCGCCTTGCACTGAACTTAAAACGGACTCAAATAAGTCAGAAGTTTCTTTTATGATATTATTTACGTTTTTTCTTGCTATATCTGGAGTTTGGTACAATTTGGAAGCAAAATTTACAGCGTGTTCATTGGTAATATTCCCTGACAGTAATTCTCCCATATTTAAGATAGGTTCGCAATTTTCCTGATTCCATAGTAAATCTTCTTCTGAAATAGATTCACTATCACTACAATCGGACGAATCTTCTCGGAAAGGAAATGAAAATTCTTCATCAGTTTCAGACGAAGAATCAAAAGTTTCAAGGAATAAACATGACGATGAACAATAATCTATCCTCCACGCAGTAGATACGTCAGTTTCATCTCGATGTTCAGCGCGCCTATGCCGGATGAAAGATTCTAATAATTTAAAAGATTTACAAAACTTTGATAAGTTACACGCTTGGCACAAAATCATTGTAATGATTCAAATCTTAAATCTTATCCGTGTATAAGTCCTGCTTCACGTAACGCTTTTGTTGTTAAACCCAACAATTCTTTAATCGGTTTTATTAGAAATTCTCCTTGAAGTTGGATATCGAAAGCTGCATATTGGATAAATTGCCACAATCTTGCAGAAGCTCTGGGGTAGGCACAATCGAGCGAAAAGAATATTTTAAAAACCAAATCCAAGGCATCCAGACATGAGGGGACTTTGTACTTTTGTTCATCCACAACTGCAAATGATTCTTTAATATTTGTGAAGGAACCAGTTACCAAAATAAAGGGTTGCAAAGTTTCTTTTCTCTGAAGCAACCTCTGTCTTAATTTGTCAATTTCAGTATCCAAATCTTCCGTTACCTGAAAAATCAATTGTTTTCATTTCAGATTTCACTAGTGTCCTTAATTAGGTTAATGATGGTGTTTTAAGCGATGTTGTTTGTCTGAGTGATATAAATTAATAATAATATAAAATATAGATATTGTTTTTGACATACTTCAGACCAAATAAAAAAAGAGGTTAGTTGCTGAATCCTTTATTCTGTAGCCAACGTTTCGAAAACATAATGTTTTCCTCATCAGGACAAATATTTTTTCAAGTTCATCAACATCTATAATAAATACAGATTTCTACTCCTCTTCTTCTTTGCTATATAACTATATGAAATAATTTTAGTTTTAATTAATATCATTCAAGTAAATTTTTTTTGAGCTTAAAAATTGTAATTGAAATATTTACCTTAAAAATTTTCATTTTCTCGTTAAATTTTGTTTAAATTAATTGTTGTCTTAAATATTCTAAAATTCATGCTATCAACTGTACCAATTTCGTTAGTTTTGTTAAAATTAAATCGGAAACATAACAATCGTTATGCTCCATTTTTGCGAAGAGGAATTGAGAAAGAGAGGAAGAGAAATCTTAACAAAGACAGAATTAGCAATGACGTATCATTAACTTAAATTATAAGGTACTACAGTCTCTAAATAAATTTAATCACTATATTAAATTGAAAGAGTTACAAAATTAAACATTATTAACAACTTTGTAAATTGTTTTGAAATTGTGATTGATGATTTGAAAAAATTCATCAATTTGAGATTTTGAAAATTCAAATGATTTTATATTTTTTTATATATTTTATTTATTTATTTTTAAATTAAATCAGAGAATCCATAATTATATTATATATTGGACTATAATTATTAAGATCTGAAATTATATTCAAACAATTATTGCTGTTTTTCTTTATAAAAAACATTTCTGCTATTAATCTTTTATATTCATTAGGTTCATGATGTAAAACTATAACATTATCCCAATCAATTAAATGCCCAGTTTCAACCTGATGTTTTGCTATGACTTTATGGTTTTTAGGATTTTGTCTGAAATTATCATGATGTTCCTTTATTCTTGTAGCAAGTAATCTACTAGTTTGACCTACATAACATTTTTCACAATTCAAACATTGAATTTTATATACTACATCAGTGAGTTGCAATTTATCTAATATATCTTTTCCTAATTTTATGAATTTATCAAGTTTAGAGTCAATTCTAAAATTTGCTGTAATATTAAAATCATTTAAAATTCTTTTAATTTCAAAAGATAACTTTCCATGATAAGAAATTGATACTATTAGTTTGGAATTTAAATTTCTAACTATATTTATATTATTTTGATTGGATAAAGAATCTGTAATTGATTTAATTTTATTATTAATATGAGTTTGAACGAATTCTGTTGGATAATTATTTAAATATAAAGTTTTTAAAATAAATTCAATATTTGAACTATGAAATGATTTATGTGATAATTTTAAAGCTGTGTCAATAAGATTTTTTACTATTGAAATTTTATGTTGTATTGGATGGTTTGAAATAAAATTTAAATATCTACCAGAATAAGTATTTTTACGAAACCAATCTTTAATAATATTACCTGAATCAGTTTTTTAAACTTTAACATTTAAAAAAGAAATAGAATTATTACTTTCAGTTTGTGACTAATTCCGATGTTTCACCTTTCTTTCGTTTACCTCCGGGGTGACCAGTGCCTATTAGGAATTGCAGTAGATGTAGAATGGCTGCATCTTGAGAATCTGAAAATGAGGTTAAGGGAATATTCTAGCATTGTATATTTAAGCTGCTTTATTTTATTTCGTGGAACATATTATTAGATACGAAAGATAAGTAGATGTGATTTCATAAGATGCTATAAAGAGATTCAAAAGTTAAGCAAAACCAAGATTTCAATATGTTGGGTTGCTAGGACAGGTATGAATGACTTCAGTTATTTTAATATATTATGAAATGAAATTTTTTTATTCAATTGTTTTCTCTTTACCTTCATTTAATGTCCTCAATACTTTTATCAATGCTAAATCATCAACTTTATCGGTGATGTTTTTTTTTTCTAGTTGCGGCGATTTTTGAAACAATGGCTTCCAATTGCTCAAGTAAAACCACTTTGATCACAGGCCATCTATCACGCAAGAACGAAGTTTTATCTGGTTTACATAGTTTGAAGTCCAGGTCTAGCTATTACAAATTTTATAATGACAAATTGTTGATTGAATAATTGATTTTATTTTATATTTATTCTCTTTTTCTGTGAGCAATTATTTTCATATTAATATCAAGGGACATTGACTTAAAATTCGCATTCAATAAACTTACCAATGAAACTGCATCCTGCGTTCGTAAACATGGAAACCTTTCAATATATTCTCTTACTGATATCTTGTGTAGTGTCAACAGAATTTTCCTTTCATTATGGGAAACTTGCCAGTCATCGTAAAGAGTATCTGTATTTAAAGTTGTTTCCAAGTTGTGAAGAGCTTCGGCCATTGCAGTATTTAAATTAGACAAAGAAACACTTTCTTCTGGGTATTCTTTTTTTGATTTAGCCTTCTTCAGGAGACCCTTTTTTCTTAGAACATCAATCGTGCAATTCAAATGTCCCCAAAGTGTTCCACACTTTTGGACAGAAAGACCATTTTCGGATCTGAAGGGCGAAAAATACGTGCTGGCAATTTCACCAGGAAATATTTCTTCAATAGAATGAGCACAAGCAAGAAGAACTTTATCGGAAATCTGAAATTTATCCAGTTTCTCTCCAACAGGTACCGTTCTTAAAAGCTTCAGTTTTAATTTTTTTATAACAGTGCGGGTTAGAATACCTCTAGTTTCTTTGTTTAAAGTTTTGTGAATGTTAAAATGTGCCAAAACAAGTTTTCCGTCCGAGTCGTTAGTTAAAAATTCCAAAAATTTTGTTTTGAAACTATTTCTACTCTCATTTTCTGTTTCAAGTAACTCGCTTTCGAGAGAAGCTGGTTTTTCATATGCAACTTCTAAACATGCATCCGTTTCGAGAGTCCCTAGTTGACCAAATTTTTCTTCATCGTTTTCTTGGTCGATTTCCAAATGAGATGATTTTTCGGCCGGAACTGACTCGATAAATTGTTGAACCTGATGAAGTGTCTTTGTAATAATAATAAGTGAACTCAGTAGGCAGAATTTTTCGCTTGCAAATAATTTTGGACAAAACATAAATTTGAAAATGTCACTTACAGTGGGCGTTTGAGGTATATTTGTGTGACTTTGACTAAACGTGATGTTTAAAATTTTGCCGGATTCTAAATCTTGAAGGATTCTCTTCTGTAATGAATAGCATGACTGATTACAATTTTAATTGATTTAAATATATATATATGTATGGATGATTGTAAAATTCGGGGCTAACTTGATGTCCCAGTACTATAAAATGTACACGGAGCTTTTTTATTTTTGAAATTTATTCAATAAATACTTATTATCATTCTCTGCAAAATTATCCATTTGTGCGCTCTTTCGCACCGAACTCGTAACCTCAAAACTATCAGTTACAGTATTTTATCTAAAAAATTCATTATTATTACTTTTTTTCATGTGTGTCCCTTTTGGATTTGACATTTTTAGATGTGACAAAATCAAGTTAAATTATTTATTATTCAATTTCTAATAAGAATACGATTGTTAATTTAGTCGCTTAAGTTATCCAACAATTTTCCAATCATCCATATCATCCGTCTCAGGGTTACGAGTCGTGGCCATAGGTGTGATTTACCGCGGTCCTACTGGGAGCAAGTGCCATTTTCATAGATGGCATTTGCTTTTGGTGAGACCCTGCGAAACAGTGTGAAATAACAGTCCGATGTAAAATTACTTTGTCCTGTGATGAAAGTTAATTGATCTGCGTGGCACATGGTAAATTTATGTAAGCGAAAAAATGTTAATGAGCTTATGAAATAGCATTTCTTAAAGTAAATTTGCAGTCTCTAGCGTAGTTTCACAGACGGGTAGTACTATTACGTCTTGGCATGTTGAGAAATTATTAGCGGGATGTAAATCCACTATAATCCATCGCCAAACTGATGCCTTAGACTTTATCATAAAGCAGGTTGTCCAGCGATTCTTCGGAACAAAAGTCAAAGACATTTCCAGATTTTCCAGGCGAATAGATGAAGTTTTTCAAGTTCAATTTTTTGTAAATCAAATAAAGAAAACCATGCTATACATGCAAAAAAATGAGACATTACATTTTTCGTTAGCCAAGATTTCCTGTACTGTCGAATATTATTATTAAGAAGTTTAGTAATATAAATTATATAAAAATTATTCACTTCTTAGAAATATTAAAAATGCTAATTTATAGGTTATTTTAGAACTAGATAATTTTTTCGAGTTTTCACTTAAACTCCAATTGATGATGTCGAAGTTCAAAACGTTCAAAATGAAATTTGAAAATCGCTAACCAATAGGTAATTAATATTGAATTCTGGTTATATTTTTAAAATCTTTTAAAACCTTTAAAATTTCTAGAAATCTTTTAAATCTTTGTGAAATTTTCTGAAATCTTCTCAATTTTTTTTAAATATTTAGAAATCATTTGAATCTTTGTGAGATCTTTGAAATCTCTTGAAATCTTCTAAAGTATTTTGATGACTTTAGAAATTTTGAAATCTGATGTGCTTTGAAATGTTTGTGAAATGTTCTGAAATACTTTTGAATCTTTTGAAATATTAGAAATCATTCTGAAAACTTTGTGAAGTTTCTTGAAACCATTCGAAATCTTTGAAATTTGTTTGAATCTTTCAAATCTTTGTAAAATCTTTCTAAATCGTTTGAAATCTAGAACTCTTCTCCCTCGAAAATTCTAAACCTGAAACTGAATTCACATTAACATTTCCAAATAATAATTTTCATAATTTTTACGTTGCATATAAGAACAAATATGTACTGAAAAATTAATTACCGCATTTTAAATATAAAAATACTTAAAGATTATAAGCCAAGAATAAGAAGAAATCAAATTTAAAGTTCTCATGAAAAATTCAAGGAGATTTCCAGGTTTTTATCGATAAAAAAATTCAAGGATAATTTCATGTTTTCAAGGACGCTGGACACTGTCAAATTACGTACTAGAGCTTCTGATCTTGCTCCAATAGTAATAGGTAATATGTTGTTTTTCTCATCGAGAACGATGCTGCGGAAAAGTAATCAGCGCTTAACTTATCCTGCTAGAGTGTTTACAAATTTGTAACCTTACGAGCATAACTTAAAAATTGAAATTCGGGGCTGCCGATTCACGTCCTGAATTTTTTTTATACAAATGTGTTAACTTACATCGTTGCACGCTGATCGAATAATTTCCATCGTGACAACATGGAAAATAACACCAACTTTTTTACAGTGTACTTTTTCTATCATAAAAATCTTGCTTTGTGGTATAATTTTATTCACTTCAATGACGCTCACCTCGTCTTCGATAAACACTGGCTCCTCTTCTGACATTCTAAATAACGCAGTGAAATATTTATGTATTTTGGGAACTACGAAAATATGAAATAATTAAAGACGACACATTTTAAAATTAAATACTTTGTTCGAGTTTTTTTAAAGCCATCAATCAGCTACATTATAAATAAAGTTCATGTGGATGGTAACTTAACCTTAAATGTACATACAGGTATATTACTGTATGCCTAATTACACAAGTTTTGTTTCTACTTACGCATATAGTTGAAGATTGTGTTCCATTTGTGTACTTTTCATTTCACAATTCAATTGCACGATTAACGTGCGAACGAAAAAGACTAAAAAAATTGTAAAAGATGCTGCCGGCGTCTTCAGGTACACGTACGCGTTCGGCAAAAATCGAGATAGCTCGGACATACTCGGAAACATAATGAAACAGCACTATACGAAAAATCGAGACTTGAGTTTTAATTTCTATAATGGGTCGCAGGTTCCTGGCATCCCTGCAAAAAACATCGTATTGAAAAGTATTGAAATGTATTGACATTTTGAATGCGATTCAATTCTATTTTCTGTTCCGAAAAAAAAAGATTTTAAGAGTATTAGTTCGTACTGGTTCGCATTACACTTCATCACGCTGAATGCGAAACGACAGTGTCGATGATTCGCATTACAAAGTATTGGTTCGCATTGAACTTCAAGACGCCAAATGCGAGATCTAAATATTAAGAAATTATAAAAAAATCAAGCGGTTCCTGTTTATTGTAAAACTTTTTAAAAATAATGTCAGTAAATATATAAATATTAATAAATAAATACTTTATAAAATATTGAATAAAATTTTAATCCGCGGTTAGTCGGTTACGCATTCAAAAGTATTCCAATAACTTTTGGAATTTGCAAAATTTAAACCATGCGACATTTCGCATTAAAAAGTTTTCAATTCACGCACAACATTCTTCTCATTCGATCGCATTTAAAATCATTAAAGCTAATGCGAACTTGGGTATTCAAAAGTTTTCACTCAACCGAAACATTTCCATCATTAATTCGTATTGAAAAGTATTCAAACGAGTACGAACTCTCGCACTAAAAAGTTTTCACTCGATAAGAAATTTCGTCTCATTCTATCGCATTCAAAAGTATTTAAAAATATGCGAACTTTCGCATTGAAAAGTTTTTACCTCCCTCAAAAAATGAGTCTCATTCTTTCGCTTTCAAAAGGATTCAAAGTAATGCGAACTCTCGATTTAAAAAGTTTTCATTTCGCTCTGAAATTTTCTATCATTCGGTCGCATTAAAAAGCATTAAAACGAATGTGAAGTCTCGCATTTAAAAGCATTGCGTGCAAAAAATTGTATCTTTCGCATTCAAACGCATTCAGGAATTTAATGTTATATAAGATGTATCGCATTTAAACGTTTTCGGCTAACCTCCAATGCGAAACTGACATATAACAGACTTCACGGAAACAAATCGTGAATGCGAAACAATACTTTTGAATTTCACGTTTCTTGCAGGGATGTTCGTATTCACAATGTCATTTTCTCAAATAAGTTTTAGAGATTATAATATTCACTTTCTTGCTTACTGAAATTATTTTTAGACAAACTAGTAAGCAACATATCACTTTTTAGTACGTTTAATCTTTCAAATACAGATTCATAACATTTCGTATTCAAAATACTAATTTTTTTACTGAAACTTATTGAAGAATGTTATGAAAATTTCAAATTTCAGTACTTTAATATGAATAACTCGAATAGTTCGACATTTTTCCGTGTTTTGTTACACAAATATACTAAACTTTGATTCATTTTTATAATTTATTCAAATAGAAGGTCTCTCAGTGTACTAAAATTGCAAACATTTCTAACAGTGTATATCTAGGTAGCCTATTCACTAGTGACGGGAAGATAGATAGGGAGTTAGATAGACGCATAAACGAGGGTCAGAAGGTTATCGGTAGAGCAGGGTCCATTCTCAGAAGTAAAAATATATTTAAAAGAAGCTAAAGTGGCAATACATAATTCTATATGTGTACCGACTGTGCTATACGATAGCGAGACATGTACCTGTGAAGAAAAGGATAAGAGTAAAATTAACGCGATTTGCATGAGACGTCTGCACACAATTTGCAGAAAAACATTGATGGACATAGTGAGAAACGAAATAATCCTCAAAGAATGTGATGCAAGATACAATAGTTGACACATGGGATATAAATCAGTTAAGATGGTTCGGAAATGTTGAAAGAGTGAAAGATAAAAGTCTAACAAAACAAGTGTATAAAGGTAAAGTAAATGGTAGTATGCCCAGAGGCAGAAAGCAGAAATAATGTTTAGAATGTGTGAATGAGACCTTAATCCGAAAATATATAAGAAGCCATAGGAACAGGAGAGCTTACATGAAAAAATGCTTGGCGTGAAGGAAGAAAAGTGTGGCGACAAATAATTTATAGAAAGAATGTGAGTACAGTGAATGACGCCTGAAACAAAAGACCTTGGATACTAATGGGCCCGAGTAGGGAACCTCACACAACAACCTTGTGAAGCTCTTCACTTGGGTAATCGCTATAGAGATTGATCAGCAAACTGGGTCGGAGCAGTGTTGCGGAACGAACGTGTTATTTAAATAAATAACAGGAAAATTGTAGATCAATCTAAAAAATCTATACCTCCTTCCCAACACCACTATTTTCCAACGAAGCGAGTCACGCCTACCCCGAAAGGGAAATGGCTTAATGGTATAATAATAATAATATATATATATATATATATATATATATATATATATACCCTACCGTAGGTGTTCTCGCGTTGTCGTCGCGGTAGGGCTTGACAGTGACGCCAACTTTGGCATGTTGAGCTACTGCGCTTGCCCGGCGCAGCGGCCCTCATTGGTCGCTGTTGGCGCGCGATTTAAACCTGGTATAATTACCAATTATTGAAATTAAAGTAGATAATTATTATAAATTGCACATTAATATCAGAAATTACGTAATTTGCGATGTAAGGTTAGAAAAAAATACTCATGCGTATATTTCGTTAATAATAGCATATTTTCTTCGAATTCAAAAGATAAATTTATATTTCGATAAAAAAGGGTTTTGTATTATTATTTTTTCTAACCTTAAATTACAAATTAGGTAATTTCTGATATCAATGTGCAATTCACAATAATAATATACTTTAATTTCAAAAATTGTTAATTATACCCGGTTTAAATCGCACGCCTACAGCGACCAATGAATTTGACGGCTATGTTGGCCGTAGCATTGCTACTGATAGGGTTTCCCATGCCAGACAGGCAGAGAACGAAGAGGAAAGTGACTAAGAGGAACACCAAAACCCATAAATGGAGAGTATTTTAAAAATTTTGAAACGCTTGTCGCTACACGATGATCGCCGGGGCGCCCCTAGAGCCACCGCTGGGGGCCACAGCATGCGGGACGGTGGTGATGGTGAGCTGCGAGATGGTCAGGCAGATCTCACTAATCAAACAGCTGGCCAGCAAGAACATCTGCGACATACGGTAAGCAGTGAAACATCAACTGTGTTTGCTGAGGATGCTTTGGCTAGCGTTAGCTATTTGCAGCCAACCACTTCAACAGAAATACCGTGGGAGAGCATCAATTGGGATACGACAATGAATGAGGAATTGATGCGTCTCTATTATAAAAGTGCGAAGTTTGAAACATCACGCAAAAAAGGACAAAACTTCAGAACGAAATTTGCCGCAAAGTATCCTCAAATAGAGAAAGTCGCATTAAGAGATCTTATCGCTAAGGTGAAGGACATCAGGACTAATCTACTCATCTCAGAAGATCGAGCAATGGAGATTAAACAGCAGGTTGATTTGGAGTGGAAAAACAACGGCAATGAACAACAGTTAGATGAAGCCGCGTCACACGAACAAGCAGTGGCAATTGATGTTCTTCCTCAACCTGGTGATGATCCAGCACCACCACATCCTCCGGAGGTAGATGGCCTAATACAACCAGTGCCAAAAGCAGAGGTTCAACAACCAAGGAGGCGATGAAAATGGACATACCATATGAACAGAGATGTGATGCGCTCTTATTTTTTGGCAAAGAAAAGAGGGCAAAGTGTAAGGAGAGAACATCATCGTCTCTTCTTACTCAAGTACTCAGAACTAGCCACAAGAATAAATGAGCAGAATCTAGCAGATCAAAAACGCTCAATATCTGTAAACAAATTGCTTTCGGTCGATGAAATAGCTGCCATCGAAATGGAAGTGGAACAGCAGCTTCCTATTGATGAACTTCCATTGGAAGATATGAACAACGAGGACTTGATTGCAGCTGAAGACATAGGTGCTAGGGATAATGAACATCAAGTACCGGATGGACTAGAACCACATCCGGACATTATAAACGATGATATAAACAGCGAAGTCCCAGAAAAACTACAGCACCTTGAAAGGAATTTTGGTCATGCTCTACTAGAGTTCAGACATGTAGAACCAACAGAAAGGCACTCACTGCCCAAGATGAAAATCAAAAATGATCTGCGTGCACTAATAGAACACCTGAACAGCAAGGTTTTACCTATGCATTTGAACGTAACACAAAATGCGTTAGAGGTGCAAACTCTTGCATACTGTGCAGCTGTGGCAACCGTTAGAACGTTGGGCCGCAGAACTAGGCATATAAATGCAGTCTTCGCCCCAAGACAGGAGCGAGATCCACCATGGAAGATTAGGTTGGATATGGATGTCAGCAAAGTAAGGTGCAAATTGGGTCGACTGACTCAATATAAGAAAGGAAATCGAACCAGAAAGCTGATACACCATGTTATTAATATCATCCACCCTCGGTACATCGAGACATTGACACCAGCAATATTGGATGAGATTATAGACTCCCAGCGGCAGAGACTTGATGTTCTTACTGCTAGACTGCGTCGGTACAAGAAAAGTACTGCAAGAAGGCAACAAAATCAAACCTTTCAGGCAGATGAAAGGAGGTTCTATCGTGAACTGAGTGTAAAGCAAAATAACCAACAAGACACCGAAGTCCCTCAATTGGAAGACATGACTAACTATTGGTCAGATGTTTGGAGAAAAACTAACAGAAGCAATTTGGACACTGCGTGGTTCCAACTAGAGAAAGCAAGAGCAAGCAATAACCCTGAAATGGAACTGACGAACATCACAGCTTTAGATGTTTCAGCGGTTTTGAAAAAAGCATGTAACTGGAAAGCTCCAGGTCCGGACATGGTGCACAATTTCTGGTACAAGTACCTGACTAGTGTGCATCCTGCGTTGGCACGGTGTTTTCAGAGATCATCGAACATCCAGATCTGATGCCAGGCTTTATGCTGTAGGGTACTACGTATATGTTGCCTGAAAAACCAGACGCTCGAAATCCATCTGAATTTCGACCGATAGTCTGTCTTCCAACAATATATAAATGTCTTACAGCTATCATAGCAGATAAGGTATATTCTTACTGCGACGAGAATGACATCCTTACAGAAGAACAAAAAGGATGTTGTAAAAACTCCCGAGGCAGTAAAGATCTAGTTACCATAGACGCTGTTGCCATGACGCAAGCTCGTAAACACCAAAGGAACTTGCACATGGCATGCATTGGCTGCAAGCTAGCGTTTCCTTCCGTACCACATGACTATTTGCTTGAAGTCTTAAAAGTATACAAGATTTTTCCACGCATCACTAATTTCCTAAGTCGTGCGATGATGCTTTGGGGTACAAGAATCAAGTATTTTGATCATGGACAACCAAGGATAACTAGATCAATACGCATTACGACGGGTATATTCCAAGGAGACTCCTTCAGTGTATTACGGTTCTGTTTAACGTTGAACCCACTGAGCAAAACTTTAAATAGCATGTCTCATGGGTTCCGAGTAAATGATAATGAGGATGGTCATTAAGTGACCCATCTTCTATACATGGATGATCTGAAGCTATATGCTAGTTCGGACGAGAAACTGCAGCAAGTGATTGATGTTACAAAGCAGTTTTCCAATGATATCAACATGGAGTTTGGACTAGATAAATGCGGAACTGTGCATTTAACCAGAAGAGAATTAGGGACCGCAGAGATAGAGAACGATTTCGGGAATGACATCGAGGCAATGGCTGAGGGCGAGTCATATAAATACCTGGGTATACTTCAATCTAAGGGTATTCAGCATACGATAGTTAAGAAAAGCCTAACGACTGCCTTCACGAAAAGTCTCAGATTGGTTCTGAAGAGTTCTCTTAACTCGGCAAACAAGATCAGGGCAATCAACACCTATGCCATCCCTGTTCTCACGTACTCCTTTGGGCTCATCAAATGGTCGAACACTGACCTCGAACGATTAAACAGAATCATCCGCGTAGAAATGACGAAACACCGAATGCACCACAGTAATTCGGCGATTGAAAGGGTAGTTCTACCACGACATAGAGGGGGCAGGGGCATTGTAGATGTCAGAAAACTGTGTGAGTCTCAAGTTATACAGTTGCGAGATTATTTTAACAGCAAGCGAGATGTTTCGCTTTACAACACCATCTGTAAAGCGGATCTTGACTACACGCCCTTGAATTTATCCTCAGAGGAGGCCTTGAATATCAGGGCAGAAACCATAGAGGAGTTAGAAACGCAATGGAGACAGAAAGCCATCCACAGCGAACATCCCAAAACGCTGGATCAATATGGAGTGGATAGTGAGGCATCCAATATTTGGCTGAGAGAGGGACTCCTGTATCCATAAACGGAAGGATTTGTCATTGCGATTCAGGATAGAGTTGTCAGCACCAGGAATTATCGCAAACACGTGTTACATCAAGACGTGGTTGACCGGTGCCGATTATGTGGAGATACCAACGAATCCATCGAGCACATTATTGATGGATGTCGCGTAATGGCTCAAAGAGAATATACGCACAGGCATAATGATGTGGCGGGCATTATACATCAACAACTTGCCCTAAACCTAAGACTCTTAACAGAATGGATGCCTTTCTATAGATACATTCCAATGTCCGTTTTAGAAAATGAAGATTACATCTTATATTGGGATGTGACTATCCAGACGGATCATTACATCCGAGCCAATCGACCTGACATCGTGATGCGAGAGAAAAAAGGTGGAAGAGTCTACATCATCGACATTGCTTGTCCGCTTAACCGAAATTTGCAGGCAACCTATACAACCAAGATTCATAAGTATAGCGAGCTAAGGCATGAAGTTAAGGCAATATGGAGGAATGTGAAACATGCATCTATTCATCCTATTGTGATTTCGGCTACAGGCAATGTGCACGCAAGATGCACTCAACATCTTGAACATTTAGGAGTCAGTAGGGTACTGGCGGCAGCTCAAAAAGGCATCCAGAGGCGACTGGTGTCACCTTCAACACTCACGGCCGCTGTGTAAGGATAACAGCGGCAAAGCCAAACTGCAAACTACACCATGCTTCTAATTTTGTACCTACAACATCATCGTAAATAATTTCAAACAACGTATTGAAATAACTTATAACATCCTCATCTCATCAGTCACTTGACTTAGTCCGTGGCTATGACGAAAAACAGGGTTCACCCGAGAAAAAGTTTGAAAAAAAAAATTATGTATATTAGGGTGGCCCAAAAATATACATTTTGGAATTTTCGACGGGCGTCGAAGCCAAATCGTTCTCTCGTAAAGTATTTTAAAGTTTTCTCTTGATCTACGAATTAAAATAGAAAAGTTTCAAGAGAACATGAAGCGAGCCCTGAGATTTGACCCAAACGACAGTTTTAGTGTTATTACTCTGTTATTCAACTCATTGAAGTCAAGTATCCCCCTAGGGTGCAGATATTGTAAAAAAATTAGTTGGTTCCACAGAAAGTGCGAACAAAATTGGGGAAATGTGCTGGGTTACAGGTTTGGGCCCGTAGCAGGGAGCTTTATGACCGAGCCTGCATCTGGAAGTCCTAAGCCTTTAATAATAAGCCACTCTGCGTTCAACTTAGCTGCCATACATTCTTCAGGATCGGAGAAAAGCTGCTGTTGGACGAAAAATTGTTATTTTCACTCATTTTTGTATTCACTTTAAAACTATAAATTAAAAAATAATGAACATTTTTTTCATGAATCTGTTCTCAATATCCTCAAAAATGCTTTTTGAAAATTTGAAGTTAAAGAATCATATCAAAGGCTCGCTACGAGTCTACAAATATTGTGTTTTATGCAACATTCAAGATGTCTCAAATTTGTTTATAACTTTTTTCATGTATTAAAATTTGACAAAATGCATCTTCACTGAGAAGAGAACAAGTTTATAAAAGGGTAAATAAATGGACTTGTAATTTCTTGAACAAAATCAAGGGAGTAGAAGAAGTATACATTTTACGTCTTAAACTCCATAAGACACAAAAATTGGTTTACAAAGTACTAAAAATAATTTTATTCCAAAATACAAAAATACGTATTCACTTGTTTCTACGAGAGAACGATTTGGCGTCGACGCCCGTCGAAAATTCCAAAATGTATATTTTTGGGCAACCCTAATATATATATAAATATATAATACAGACAGGGTGTCCGTGTATTCAAAATACATATTTATATTTTCTGATTCCTTGTGAAAAACTGAATAGAAAATAATCAATAAAATAGTTTGATTGAATGCATAATTACCGAGTAATTAGCAATTGAAGATTAACCAATCAGAAAAATGCGTTCGATAGCCGACAGTCCATGTGCCAGCGTTAAGAGTGTGTGAGAATACAAGTTCAGAACGTATAATTTCCGGTCCGTTTATTTTTATAGGAGGTTTTGACTCTTTGGTGCAACTTCACACTTAAACGAGATTCGAAAATTAAATAGTATCTTTTTCGTGGCAACAAAATGTTTGAAATCTGTAGAATCCTCCTGAATTCTGAGCATTTCGCAGAATTCCTTCTAGTTCTGTAGAAATAATTACTTTAACATTTTTGAATTACCCTGAACACTTTTGAATAGATTGAATTATTTGGAATTTCAAGACTTTTAAATAAGAAGTGTATAAACTGTCGCTACGGGTAAAAAAAATGGTCGGTACCGGTTTTTGAACCGTAAATGAAATTCAAGAAATTCAAGGAACTTATGCAATTCAAGGAATTTATGGAATTTAAGGAATTTATGGAACTTAACGAATTCATGGAACTCAAGGAGTTCATGGAATTCAAAGAATTGACGGAATTCATAGAATTAACGGAGTTGACGAAATTCACAGAATTCAGGGAATTCACGGAATTCAAAGAATTCTCGGAATTCACGAAATTCAAAGAATTCGTGGAATTCTCGAAATTCAGAGAATTCTTGGAATTCATGAAATTCGCGGAACACATGGAATTCACGAAATTCATGGAATTCATGAAATTCACAGAATTCACGAAATTCATGGAATTCACAGAATTCACAGAATTCACGAAATTCATGGAATTCAAGAAATTGATCCAATTCACGGAATTCCAAGATTTCTTGGAATTCACGAAAAATTTGAATAATTTGTGAGATTCACACTGTCGGCACCTTTACAAAAAATTACTAGTACCGACAATTTTTTTTACCGGTTTTTGAGCCGTACATAAAATTCAAGGAATTCACCGAATGCACGGAATTCAAGAAATTCACAGAATTAACCGTATTCAAGGAATGAACGAAATTTAAGGAATTCACGAAATTCACCCCTTCTAACAGCTCGTGGCGGCTGGATGGTGGCCCTGTGACTCGACACAGAATTAATGATAGTCAAACCCCTACCCCTTTCCAACATCTCTTAGAGGCGCAAGGCACCCCTGTGGCTAGTTACAGAAATAATGTTGGTCAGAGCCCTATCCCTGCATCTCTCTGATTCGTCTTCTGTGATCAATCACAGAAATAAGTTCAGTTTTACCCCTAACCTTTTCTAAGTTTAAGCAGTTTAAGCTCTATCGACAATTTTTTTACAGGTACCGACAACTTTTTTTTACCGGCACCGGTTTTGCATACACAACCTTTTGAATACTGTTAATTCCTCCGAATTCTCCGGAATTCTCCGAAGTTTGATACAATCATTGCCGTGTTTCTAATTCTTTCACAATTAGTCTAGTTAGTCGACTGCTAAGCTAGAAGTGAATGAAGATGTGCTTGTGAATTAAATTCCGCAGAATTCTCAGGAATTTTGTAGAATTCACTTCAAAATTTGTTTTTCATTAATTTGAAGACTTTTTAATACTTTTCAACCTATGAGAATACAGATTAAATTATTTGAAATTTAAAGATTCTTGAATTCTCCAAATTCCTCTGAATTCGCTGAATTCTACTAAATCCATCGCAACTTTCGTAATTCTTAACTAATAAGTCAAGTTACGACGTCGGCCTAGCTACCAGTGAATGAAATTGTACTCGTCTTTTGAATTTTGCAAGGTTGTCACGAATTCTGTAGAATACCTTCCATCACTTCAGAATTAATTTAAAGAATTTTAAATACTTTTCACACTATGAAAATACGCAATCAACAGTTTAGAATATGTAGAAAGACTCATAAATTCTATAAATTCTCCAGAATTTTTCTGAATTCTAATAAAATCATAGCACTTTTCCTGATTATTTCCCAATGAGTCAAGTTAGGGAATCGGCGTAGGTACGACTGAAGGAAGATTTACCCTTTATTTGAATTACACACGATTCTATTAAATTCTGTAGAAATACATTCAATACTCAATACTTTCCCTAATTCTTTCTAAAATTTTAAAAACTTTGAAGCAATGAGAACAAACATTGAATTCTTTGGAATTTAAAAACATTTAAGCTTGCTTTTTATAACTATAAATTAGGAACTGGCTTTTTGATAGACATTTTCAATCGTCTTTTCCCCAAGTTTTTGCAGTAGTTTTTTGACTGGAGAATCCAAATAAGCGTGTTCTTTCTTGAAGGAAAAAGTTTACGAACTTTTGGAAAAGTGTGAAGTGTTTAAAATTTATTATCTTGGATTTTATGAGGGAAAATAAGGAACTAGATCTGACAGACAGGATCAACCGTCTTTTTCTCAAGTTTTTTCAGTAGTTTTTCGACTGGAGGATCCAAACAAGCGTGTTCTTTTTTCACGGAAGAAGTTTACAACCTTTTGGAAAAGTGTGCAATGTTTAGACTATACCATCTTGGATTTTATAAGCGAAAGTAAGGAACTTCTTTTGACAGATATTATCAATCACCTTTTTGTCAAGTTTCTTCAGTAGTTTTTCGTATGTATTGTCCGTTCAACGGAGTCTGGTTCTGACGGGAGGCACTAACGAGCTTTAAAAAAATTATGTATTTAAAATTTACAATCTTTCTTTATGTAACCGAAAATAAGTAACTGGCTTCGATAGACATTCTCAATCATCTTTTTCCCAAGTATTTTT
>CAKNXH010058768.1:4023-20136 GCA_932178445.1 Andricus quercusramuli | reverse complement strand
GATGTGGATACTATAAGGATACGCTGTAGCGTATCCGCTCCGTTCGTTCGGTCCGCCAGGGGGAATATGCCATTTTCTTTTATTTTTTGTCATGGCCCACAACTCCCCACCAAAATCACAAATATCGATTTCGATAAGATTTACGTCATCCTAAATATTTCTCGCGCATTAACGAATTTTATTAATTGTGGTCTCCAGTTGATACACTGAGAAGTTTACTACAATTACCAGTTCATACATTGACAATTTATCGATGTTCAGAGAAGTTATGTCTGGAAAACAAAGCGTGGCCCACAACTCCCCACGCTCCCCTACGCATTGATCTACGGGGGTGTACCAGCAATTTATGAGAATTTCTTGAACACCTGTTTTCCATCTTCTACGAGATATGAACTGCAAAAGGTTTTTCAAAGACTGAAGGATTCCGAGTCGCTTCGAGTGGAAAGAAATGCACAAAAGAGACAGTCATCAATCTAAAAGGGTGGTTCAACCATTTTTCCAAATTTCTCCCACCCCTTGAAATCACCACTATTCTTCAAGGTGAACGTGGAATTTCTCCCTTTTTCTTTTAATCATAAAATCTTTCAGTCTTGTGCATTTGTTGTCTTATTGTACTCCGAAAGATCTTTGTGTTTAAAAATCTAGGAAGTTGATTCTCCGCTCACCCTGGGATATCGTACTGCTCTCAAGGATTAGGAAATGTTTTGAAAAATTGTTGGATTATTTTCGTATAAAAATGGACATTTTTACGACATCCCGAGTAGGCATAATTGACAAAGAACGTTTTTATAACGTACTACAAACGTTTTTTGGCCGTAAATGGTGCCATAAAAAATTTTGTTGGATCATTACACGATTCTGGAATGTAATTTGGTCTGAACTAGGACGTTTTTAGAATATGTTATTAAAAATTACAATATTTTACATAATTCGAAAATATTTGGATGAAAACTTTATTTATTTAATTTTGAATAAGGTGAACACAAAATATCACAATATAAAAAAAATGTGAACGGTATGCGATTCACGAAAATTCATTACAATTACCCTAATTCGAAAAATTACCTGGCTCCGTTGTAAAATAGCGGTGGTTTCAATTGGTTTGAAACCTTTTGAAGAAACATCGACATACCCTCTTGCGTTGATGCGTGTGTCTGTTGTAAGTTTTTTTCTGTTTCGAGCTGTTTATGAATGTTTAAGAATTTATAAGACTTAGTACTTAATTCCTCACCAGGTGAAAAACTATTTTAAAAAGCTTGAAAAGCTGACGTTCTAAGCAGGTGACCATATGTAGTTCAGTATTTCGGCAAATCATAGGAAGTTTCATAACATTCCAATATTTCATAATTATTTAGAAGCTCGTTAGAGTCCCCGTCGAAAACAAACTACCTTGTTTTGATTCCTCTGTTAGAAACTACCGAAAAAACTTTCGAAAAAGAAGGTTAAAAAAGTCTTTCAGTTACAAAAACGAAGATTTTCGGTTACATGAAGCAATATTGTAAATTTTAAATATCAACCCATTTTTTTAAGCTCGTAATTGCCTCCCGTCAATACCAGGCTCCCTTGATTGGACTCTGCATATAAAAAACTACTGAAGAAACTCGACAAAAAGATGATTGATAATATCTGTCAAAAGAAGTTCCTTACTTTCGCTTATAAAATCCAAGATAGTATATTCTAACCATTCCACACTTTTCTGAAAGGTCGTAAACTTTTTCCTTCAAGAAAGAACACGCTTGTTTGCATTCTCCAGTCGAAAAACTACTGCAAAAATTTGGTGAAAAGACGATTGAAAATGTCCATCAAAGTTAGTTCCTTACTTTCTGTTATAAAAAGCAAGACTTAATGTTTTTAAATTCCAAAGAATTCAATGTTTGTTGTCATTGCTTCAAAGTTTAAAAAAATTCTTCAAGTGAATTCAGAACTTTTGAGGGGAATTCAACGCAATTCGAGAAAATTCCGCAAAATTCAAGTAACGATTACATCTTTATTCAGCGGTAGGTAAGCCGTCGAAATAACTTTGACTAATTTGGAAAGAATTAGGAATAGTGCTATGGTTTTAGTAGAATCCTGAAGAATTCAGGGGAATTTGTAGAATTTGCGAGCTCTTCAATTACAAATAATTCAATGTGTATTATCGTAGCTTAAAAAGTATTTAAAAATGTTTTGAATAATTCAAAAGTGCTATGATTTTATTAGAATTCAGAAAAATTCTGGAGAATTTATAGGATTTATGAGTCTTTCTACATATTCTAAACTGTTGATTGCGTATTTTCATAGTGTGAAAAGTATTTAAAATTCTTTAAATTTATTCTGAAGTGTTGGAAGGTATTCTACAGAATTCGTGACAACCTTGCAAAATTCAAAAGACGAGTACAACTTCATTCACTGGTAGCTAGGCCGTCGTCTTAACTTGACTTATTAGGTAAGAATTACGAAAGTTGCGATGGATTTAGTAGAATTCAGCGAATTCAGAAGAATTTGGAGAATTCGAGAATCTTTAAATTTCAAATAATTTAATCTGTATTCTCATAGGTTGAAAAGTATTAAAAAGTCTTTAAATTAATGAAAAACAAATTTTGAAGTGAATTCTACAAAATTCGTGAGAATTCTGCGGAGTTTAATTCACAAGCACATCTTCATTCACTTCTAGCTTAGCAGTCGACTAACTAGACTAATTGTGAAAGAATTAGAAACACGGCAATGATTGTATCAAACTTCGGAGAATTCCGGAGAATTCGGAGGAATTAACAGTATTCAAAAGGTTGTGTATGCAAAACCGGTGCCGGTAAAAAAAAGTTGTCGGTACCTGTAAAAAAATTGTCGATAGAGCTTAAACTGCTTAAACTTAGAAAAGGTTAGGGGAAAACTGAACTTATTTCTGTGATTGATCACAGAAGACGAATCAGAGAGATGCAGGGATAGGGCTCCGACCAACATTATTTCTGTAACTAGTCACAGGGGTGCCTTGCGCCTCCAAGAGATGTCGGAAGGGGGTAGGGGTTTGACTATCATTAATTCTGCGTCGAGTCACAGGGCCACCATCCAGCCGCCACGAGGTGTTAGAAGGGGTGCATTTCGTGAATTCCTTAAATTTCGTTAATTCCTTGAATTCGGTTAATTCTGTGAATTTTTTGAATTCCGTGCATTCGGTAAATTCCTTGAATTTTACGTACGGCTCAAAAACCGGTAAAAAAATTTGTCGGTACTGGTAATTTTTTGTAAAGGTGCCGACAGTGTGAATCTCACAAATTATTCAATTTTCGTGAATTCCAAGAAATCTTGGAATTCCGTGAATTGCATCAATTTCTTGAATTCCATGAATTTCGTGAATTCCATGAATTTCTTGAATTTCATGAATTCCATGTGTTCCGCGAATTTCGTGAATTCCAAGAATTCTCTGAATTTCGTGAATTCCGAGAATTCTTGGAATTCCGTGAATTCCCTGAATTCCATGAATTCCGTCAATTCTTTGAATTCCATGAACTCCTTGAGTTCCATGAATTCGTTAAGTTCCATAAATTCCATAAATTCCTTGAATTGCATAAGTTCCTTGAATTTCTTGAATTTCATTTACGGTTCAAAAACCGGTACCGACCATTTTTTTTTACCCGTAGCGACAGTTTATACACTTCTTATTTAAAAGTCTTGAAATTCCAAATAATTCAATCTATTCAAAAGTGTTCAGGGTAATTCAAAAATGTTAAAGGAATTATTTCTACAGAACTAGAAGGAATTCTGCGAAATGCTCAGAATTCAGGAGGATTCTACAGATTTCAAACAACGCGTGCATTTTAATTTAATCGCCGAGCAATGTTTTTTAATTTGGTTGCCACGAAAAAGATACTATTTAATTTTCGAATCTCGTTTAAGTGTGAAGTTGCACCAAAGAGTCAAAACCTCCTATAAAAATAAACGGACCGGAAATTATACTTTCTGAACTTGTATTCTCACACACTCTTAGCGGTGGCACATGGACTGTCGGCTATCCAACGCATTTTTCTGATTGGTTAATATTCAATTGCTAATTACTCGGTAATTATGCATTCAATCAAACTATTTTATTGATTATTTTCTATTCAGTTTTTCACAAGGAATCAGAAAATATAAATATGTATTTTGAATACACGGACACCCTGTATAAGTAAAAATTAAATAATTTTGAAACATGAAGTTTTTCATAATATGTATCAATAACAGAGGAACGGTGATTTTCAGATCTTTTTTGGTTAAAAATGAAACTGTTCAGTTGAAATGTCTGACTGCAAAAATCTTCCTTGGTGAAGATTTCACTCTTTTGTCGAATATTAATTTTTTTGGCTGAAAAATGTTCGGAATGTAAAGCGTTTCTAATCGAATCATACATAAGGTGTTTTGTCCAAAATTGGTAATATTTAAGACCCCCCCCCCCCCCCCGCCCCCAACGAAACTTAAAATTATTGATATCTGAATTTCAGAAAATATATATTCCATTTATGTACAATATATTACGAAAAATTTATAATTTACTAATTACTTATATTTTTAAAAATGTAATATGTTCAATATTATTCAAATATACGAAATACAATCATTCTAAGGAAAATAATGTATTTTGTAATGACATTTAGGGCTCTGAGAATATAAAAATTGAAATGTTAACAACTTTTGTTTAAAGAATCCTACTAAACTAGCTGTGAATTCGATCTCGAGTATTTCCACTTTGTTTGTAATTACAATGATATGGTGATCATTTCACGAGCATTTTGCTTCCCGTTAGCAAATGTATTTGCTTCCTCATAGAGGAAGCATTAGTTATTTTTTCAATAATAGACAAACCAAAGTCTTCATTTTGATCAATTTAAAAACAGAAATTTACAAAAAATAGAAAGTTACAGAATAATACAAACAATTTTTTTAAATACGAAGACAAATCAGACAAATCAAATTTTGTATTCGAAATGATAATTTTTCGAGCTGGAAAAGGGAAGAGAAAAGTTCTGTCGCACCCTATCCCTTTCCCAGCTTTGTAATTTCTTTAAAAAAATTGTCAGAATTATTCTACTTGAAAATTTATGATCAAAACACCTTTTCTATTCATGCGTCAACTTTAAATCATGTCGACGAAAAAAGTTTTTCTGTTTAAAACAGATGATTCAAATATTATAAATGAGCATAACTTCCTTAATCTTCAATCAAGTGTATTAATATTATAAATCAATCGATTTGCCTCGAATAAAGGAATCTTTTCTGTTTTTGCATCAATTTTGAATTATGTTAGTGAGAAAAGTTTTACTATAAAAAGCCGTATTTTCAAATCTTATGCATTACCATAGCTTCCTTACTCTTCAATAAAATGTATTGACAGTTAGAGGAGTCGAGAATATAGAAACTACGGACCTATTAAGCGAACGAGTTACTCTACAAATGAAGGGAGTAAAATTCGAAATAACATATTCACTCGAGAATGTACGTACTGTTAGGGGATTAACGTTACACAGGCAGAAACTCGATAAGAGGGAAATCCGTAACTACGAACACCTGGCAAATATACGGGTAGACTACTACGAAAGGGCGTCTCCCGTCATTTTGCTGGGTCAAGATCATTGGGACCTCCCGATTTCGAGGGAGATTAATGCCGCCAGATGTCAGGTCCTGGTTGCTTTAGGCTGGGTAATCCACGGTTGTATCGGTTTTGATTCCCATGATAACTCATCGGCCGTGATGCTACTGAAACGTGATGATTTGAACGAAAATTTGAATCCAGAATTAACTCAGGAAGAAGGGGAACTTTCTTTAAACGAATTAGTTAAGGCCCATTTTCGATTTGAAGCAAGCGGCATACTGCGTCATGACCGTGAGAACCTTATGATGGAAAAGGCTAAGAAAATATTAGAAGAGAATACACGCCGAATTGGATGCCGCTAGGAGGCTCCATTACTCTGGAAGGATGATAAGGTCGAATTACCTGACAATCGACAAATGGTTTTTAATCGCTTAGTTAATATAGAGAAAAATGGATAAAATGCAAATTTTAAGGAGGAATGCTGTAAACAAATAAACAACCTAGTGAATAATGGCTATACAATAAAGGTTAACACTTCCGGGGGAGAGAGGAATGAAAACGTGCCGGAAGCGACGATTGGTATGACGTGGTATTTACCGCATTTTGGCACATTTAATTATAATAAGCTGAACAGAATAGGGCAAGTTTATGACGGGACAGCAAAATTTAAAAAGGCGTGTCTTAACGACAATTTATTAACAGGGCCTGATACACTTAAGTCTCTGCCAGCAGTTTTAATGCGCTTTATACAAGCGCCGGTGGCGTTTACGGCAGATATAAAGGAAATGTCCCTCCAAATCAAAATCCGACCAGAAGACTGGTGCGCTCAACGATTTTATGGCGGGGAGAGGATCGGGATCCGGATGTATATTGTATGACTTCGACGTTTTTCGGGGCTGCATCTTCCCCCCGTACAGCCCTATACGTGAGAGATCGAAACAAGCAGGAATTTGAGACCGAGTTCGCCCAAGCCGCCAATGCAATTATTCATAAACATTATATGGATAATTACTGTGATAGTGTGGAGACAGAATAGGAAGCGATTAGATTGATCCAGGAAGTTACTGAAATACACCGTCGAGGGGGATTCCAAATTCGTAGCTGGACTAGTGATAGTTCAGCTGTGCTAGAAACCATCCCGAAGGAAATCGGGCACCTGGAATATTTGACATTGCCTTCGATCAACAACCAATAGGAAAGACTCTAAGACTACAATGGAATCCTGTTACCGACACATTTTATTTTAATGTGGGTTTGAATAAGATACCTGAAGAGATAGCCGAGGGGAAAAGCCGACAAAGCGAATAACGTTCCGAATAAGGATGCCCATGTTTGACCCCATTGGTTTCTTACATCCATTCACGATTCGCAGCAAAATTCTACTTCAGGCTGTATCACGAAGCGGCATAGGATGGGACCAAAAGCTAAAGGATTAACAGTTCGAGCGACGAAATCAATGGATTAATGATTTACAAATCTCTTGAACGTTATGAGATACCACGCTGTTACTCATACTCTACGGAATGTCCTATAAAGGATATGTTTTGCGATGCCAGTAAGGCAGCCTACTCAGCTGTCTATTTCTAGAATGGAACTGCAAGTCGCTCTAATGGTCAGCGAAGTCGCCAAAACAATAGTCGGCAAACATAATTTCGAGGTATCACGACGTATGTTTTGGACAGACTCAGTTATTGTTTTGCGTTGGATTCGTTAGGATCCTTGGGTCTACAAGACATTCGTCTTATAGACAGCAGGTGCAGCTTTTTCAATTCAAGATGAACTTCACTGGGCATCCCAACCAGAAATTCAAAGTGTGAGCCAACCATTGGAAGAATTGAAGCAGGAATTCGTCGCTACGACTTACGAAGATTATACTCTTCGGATAATATACGGAAATACGTTTAGATAATTATCTAAACGTATTTCCGGATATTCGACATTTCTCGAAATGGCTTTGCTTCACACGAAGCACAGCTCGTGTTCTCCTCGCACCCGACGTTTGGGTCCGGAAACTAAAGCCACAAGTACCGCAGGAAAAACTCGAAGAGGCAGAACGAGCATGGATACAAAGGGCTCAACAGGAGAGTTTTGGCTCTGAGCTGGAGGCACTTTGGACAAAAAAAATCGTTGTCCAGAGAGAGCAGATTATGAGCACTTACACTAGAAATTGGTGATGAAGGAATATTGGTAATGGCGGGACGTGCCACTGCTGCAAAAGAAGTATCACTGCAAACGTAATCGCCTCCTATTTTAGATGGTAAACAAGCCTATACAAAATTATTGGTTCAATACTACCATGATCGCGTTGGCCAAAACAGTACGCAGATGATAGATGACGAGCTGAGACAACGATATTGGAAAGTCAACTTGCGAACGACTGTGCGATTAGTAGCTGCTCACCGCCAAATATGACGTATTCGTCGAGCAAAATCCGAGATACCGCTAATGGGCGACTTACCAGCGGCTCGACTAGCTCACCTACGGCGTCCACTTACCCATTGTGGAATGGATAACATTGGTCCAATGACGGTTACAATTGGAAGATGTCATGAAAAACTATAGGGGGTAATATTTACTTGTTTCACGACACGAGCCACCCATTTGGAATGAACTGCTTCTTTAACCACCGACTCAGCCACCATGGCGATAAGAAGAATGGCTGCTCGACGAGGTAGTCCTTCGGATATGTATTCCGATAACGGAGCAAATCTGCGCGGAGCCTCTGCGGAGTTGAAAAGGGCTGTCGCGGAGCTAGATAATAGCCGGATTTATGAATGTGCTACAAATCAGAATATGCGTTGGCATTTTACGCCACCATCAACACCTCATATGGGGTGAGGATGGGAGAAGCTTATACGGAGCGGTAAAATTACCTTAGCCGCTACTCTTAAAGAAAGGACAAATAAGGAGGAAGCCTTCGCTACCTTGATGGTAGAGGCGGAACATACCGTAAATAGAAGGCCGCTGACACATATTTCAGTTGACCACCGTGACGTTGAGACATTGACGCCCAATCACTTTTTAATAGGAACTTCATCCGGGATTGCAGTTCCAGGCCGGTTTGAAAACTCAGACCTATGCTCATGAAAGCAATGGAGAGTAGTTCGACGTTTGTCAGACATGTTCTGGGGAAGATGGATGCGCGAGTACTTACCCACCTTACTACCGAGGAAGCGATGGAAAAACGAATCGACCCCATTAAAAATAAACGACGTTGCAATTGTAGCCGGTAACACCTTACCTCGAAGTTGTTGGCCAAAGGGAATTATCGAGTCGACATTTCCAGGGAAGGATGGGCGAGTCCACGTGGTAGATGTGCGAACCAATCAGGGAGTTATGAGAAGACCGGCTATAAAATCATACTGTTGGCAACAAGGAGTGATGTTAGCGGCGAGCGAGTCGCCGTACCGAGGGAGAATGTTGCCAATGTTATTAAACCTGAATAGGTGAAGTCAAATTTTGAGTTAGAATGCATTAATTAGATTGTTGTGTGTCTTGTTTATGTTATTAGTATTGAATATAATTTCTTAGAGATTTGGGTCTTGGGACCAATAGACCATGTGAGAAGGTAGGAGAGGGTTTTATGTTCCAGGTAGAATTCTAAAGGCCAAGGGCAGGGAGAGAGAGAGAGTAGGAAAAGGAGGAGGGCTAGGGAGAGCTGGGTCAGTTTGTAAAAAGATTCCTGGGGGCAGTTTCCGGGCGATGCGGTGTTTTTTTGGACGTGTTTCCTACCTAGCTGACGCACCCGGGGGAATACAACTAATAATCCTTCAACTGTCTTGGCTCCTCCCGGGGGTTTTGTCCTAAGAGGTTTTCCGGCCGGGTTGTGTCCGGACACCAGTTGTTTGGACACATGCAAATGCGGGAGTTTGTATCTAGACACAATGTCACAAATTTAATAGACATATAATAGACATATAAAATAGACACAGTTTTGATGTTTAAATGTTGATCATTATTGCTTCCATCCTTTCTCGATCGGCGGCATTCTCGGCCTGCCGGATCCGGACTCTATATTCGGATTGTTCGAGAATAATCTCTTATTCCTAAAAATTTGAAGTCCACTAAAAATGGTCGAAATGGCCTTGCTCGTGGAATCTCCGGATCACATCATCCTGCATCTGTTTCGGTACAACCATAAGCCACACCTATTGAACCTGTTTACGAAGTAGTCCGCTCTTCATGGCGTAGCCCTCAGCTGAATCTCGCCGCACATTAGACATGAGCCCAGTTCACCAATTATTTAAACAATTTTTATAAACAAATGTACACTTTGACTATTTTTTTATGAATAGGCTTCATTTTCTTTTGCGGAATCAACTACCAATGTCTTGCCATAGACTCCTTGCTGTCATATTTTCTATAAAAACAAAAATGGTTAATTATATAAACAATTTTTATAAACAAATGCACATTTTTACCATTTTTTCATAAATTTAGACTTAATTTTTTTGCGGAATCAACTTGAAATGTCTTGACAAAGACTCTTTGCTTTTATATTTTACACAGTAAGAAAGGTTGTTAATTATATAAACAATTTTTAAAAACAAATGCACATTTCAACCATTTTTTTATAAATAGGCTTAATTTTTTTGCAGATCAACTCGAAATATCTAGAGCCAAAGACACCTTGCTGTTATATTTTTTAAATTGATAGAAGCTTTTAATTCTTCAAACGACAATTAAGCCTATTCATGAAAAAATTGTCAAAATGTGCCTTTGTTTTTAAAAATTATTTAAATAATTGGCAAACAGCAGCAATTCTTAACTTATTGTAAGCGCACATTATTATATGTCATTTTTCATACAAAATCTATGGATTTAAAGCTAAACATTGTGAATCATGAAAAAATGACTTTCGTTCATTAGTTTGTTTATAACATTGTAAAAAATGTGTCTTACTCTGACACACAGAACATTATTTTTAGTTAGTTCTTAAGTTTATTTATGTCCTGTTTCAATTAATTTAAGAATCTTAAAAGAAAAGGTATCACTGAAAAGTTCGAAAAAAAGTTCAAGCATTGTTGTTAAATAACAAATTTTTGTTTAGTCGGAATGAAATATCCGCAGTCATTCGTTATGCATTCTTCAAAAAAAACATCAATATCTGTTAAGAATTGAATTTTCAGTCTAAAAGACTTAAGGGGTAACACCACTCTAGAGGCCGAAAACAAGACCAACTTTGTGAATTATTTTTGAGAATTTTAAAAAAGAAATAGGATTTTTTTTAAAAGTGGTGTTTAAGCATATATTGAAGTATGGAAAAACATGTTTTTATTCACATTTGTATACCAAATGGCGCTGATTTCGCGAAATGCAATTTTTTTTAAAGTCACCACGGGCGGACGGATTACTTGAAACGTATGGCACCTGGATCGAAAAACCAAAAAATTCTAAATCTATATACCATTGGCTAAGGTACTACGTAGGGGGTTTTGTTTTAATCCGCCCAGTTCGAAAAATGTGGTTCCGAGAAAAACGCGTTTAAAATTTTACTAACAGAAAAATCCATGAAATCTTATTCTTACCTCTTATCTGCGATGCCTGCACAGACACACCCATACTATTTGTGATAGAAATCAGCGCACCCTAGTGCACACCTGAGGAACCCTAATGACCTCCTAATGAGCTCCTTACAATTTCGACAGGTGAAAGAAATATAAAAGCGTTGGATCCGAGTGCGCCGCTGGAGCACTTAGTGCACGCTTCCAGGCGCTTCGGTGAAACCAAGATTTCGACCGGTTAACATTTTGTTTTGCAATGGGACCAAGTGCACATTGTTTTTAGGACCCTAAAGTACATTTTAAGATAAAAAGAAAATAATTGATTTTTTGAAAATCCTAGATTGGTGTTACCCCTTAAAATTTAATTCTAAAGCAAAATAAATTAAAAAGAGTCCGTTTTTATAATTAAAGAGAATACAAAATTTAACATTTTTGATATTTTCGCCACGCATTTTAATAAGGTAAAGGTACCTATCATGAAACATGTCCCAATTATAAAACAGTTTGATGAATAATTCGATTTATAAATATTTCAAAAGTATATTTTTGAGTAAAAATTATTATATTAATAAGTATGAAAGTAGGCTTTTTATCTATAATCTATATAAGAAGCAAGTATGATTCGAAAGCTTTAAACGCTGAAAAATAATTGTAATTATCTAACCTCCACATTCGGGAAAACTGACTGCCATTTATCCGAGTCAGAAGGCTTGATACTTATAATTTGTTTTATCTCGTGTTTGTACAAATTTCGATTATTTCACATGTGTAATAGATTAAATGACAGCTTAAGGTTTATAGATTTGAAATTACTGCACTTTTTCTTCATTTGGATACAACTTTATTTATTAATTGGTTGTTTCATAATACGTACACCTTTTTTAACATGGCCCTATGTTAATATTATATAATATTTCAACTTTAAGTGAGAGAAATAAATAAATAAAAAACTGATTTTCAACCAAATAGTTGAATTTTAAAATAAACAGATAAATTTTCAGCTGAAATGATGAATCTTCAATTGGAATGGTTGAATTTTCAACCAAAAAGATGCATATTCAACCATACGGATTAATTTTCTACACAAAAAATACGAATTTTCGTTACAATATATGAATTTGCAACTAAAAATAATACATTTTTAACTAATAGTTGAATTTTACAATAAAAAACAAGAGTTGAATTTTCAACAAAAAGTGGAGTAGTTAAATGGTAAGTTGAACAAATTGATTTAAAAAAAATTGATTTTCAACCAAACAATTCACTTTTAAACCAGTGTGATGAATTTTCAACTAAAATGATGAATCTTCAACTGGAATAGTTGAATTTTATTAAAAAAAGGTACAAAAATTTCCCACCGAATAGATCAATTTTAATAAAAACGGTCAATTATCAACCAAATAGTTAAATTTTCATCAAAAAAGATACATTTTTAATCTAAAATAAAATAGTTGAATTTTCTGTTTTAAAAAACTACTTTTTAACCAAAAAAAAAAAACGAATTTTCAACAAAACAGTTAAATTTCAAACTGGAAAAGATAAATTTTCAGTTAGAAAAATTGATTTTCAACAAGGTAATTAAATTTTCAATGAGAGATAAATTTTCAATTAAATAAATGATTTGACCAAAAAGGTCAAATATTCAACAAAACACATGAAGTTATTATTAGGTACAACAAAAGAGAAAAAAAAAACGAAAAGGGTACTTAGCCTAATATTTTCTTTACACTTCACTTTGACCGAGTTTCTTAAGTTTTCACTTCATCCTACATGGTTTTTTTTCATCCACCTAAATAAAAATTAATTCTCTGTAACAAAAATTGTTGAGCAAAAATAAAATTTAATCCACTTTGTTCAAGAAATCCACCCTTTATAGGTTAGGTTCGTCAATTTTAACGAAAACTTTTATTCAATTTATTTATCTCTATTAACGATTAAAATAAAAGTTCATTGTACTATTTATTTCGACTTAATATAGAAAATAATCTGAAATAAGCCAGATTAATATTTAAAAAAAACACACATTTCTCTGCTGTTCCATAATAGGGATATGCATTATGAAACACCGGTACAAGAGTCCAAAAGTTGTTTCATAACAACTTTGCTTAGACTAAATTAAACTTTTAACAGGCGTTTCGCATTCAGAAAAGATCAGTTCATTCATTGATATGAACATTTTGAAAATATATTCTACTATCGTGCCAAAATTAATGAAAATCTCAAGATCCCCTCAAAATTTGTCTCATGATATGTACCTTTACCTTAATTGAAGTCTCGCCACAAAGAACGTTGTATCTACACAAGTTTTGTGTCCAAGGAGTTCTATAGAGTTATTCTTTTTTTCAACCGTTGTTTTATTCCGCCGAAGCACTGATATCGTTACAGTGTCAACAAAAATTTGGAAACTGAATTCGGAAAGAAATGTCAAAATAATCGAGGTTATTTACTTCACATTAATCTCAAACTCAAGAGTCTTTTTTCAAATCTAACTTTAGAAATTTTGAACAGGGACAAAAAATAGAAAATTTCACCTGCTTAAGTGTTGAAAAAAAATTTTTAACTGAATTCGGCAAATTTTGAAAATAATTATTCTTCACTTTAAAAATAATGCTTAATATCACCGGCTCTGGACGTTTTAGTACTGATACTTCTTTTTTCTTTTTATTAATTAAGGGCATGCTCTCCGGTGATCACGTGACCAAAACAGTCCTTTTGGTTATGAAATTTTTTTTGGTGTTCACCATGTCCAAACGCATTGATGTATTGCTCTCAAAATTTGGAATATGGAAAATGAGACAATAAATTGCGTTTGTATATTTAGTTTGAGTAATAATTTTGAAAAAAACTTTCCACGTAAAAAATAAATGTGAAAAATTTCATAACCGAGCTTGGTTATGTGATCTCTACTTTACCGACGTTGAAATGCTCCAACAATAACGACAGGTTACGTGTGTGCAGATACTTGTTTCTTGATTTGCAACGAATGTGCATTGTGCATGGTAACGTTGCAACGAATGTGCATGGTAATGTTGCAACGAATGGTGCAACGAATGTGAATGGTAATAATTTTGAAAAAAATGTCCATGTAAAAAATAAATGTGTAAAATTATTTTCATTTTTTTTGGTGCTCACTACGTCCACACGGATTGAGATATCGTGTTTAGAATTTGAAAGATTGAATACAAAGCACTAGAGAACGTTTGTACACATCAATATGTTTATAATTTCAAAGAAATTTCATTTATAAATTGATAGAATATGATATGAACATTCGAGTTGCAGCACGTGCAGGTAATGTTTGGTTTGATGCATTTCAGATTTTCTGACTCACGTATGTTGATAACTGACACAAATTTTGGACTGAGTCGTCTGAACATTCAAAAAATTAATATAAACAATAACACTTGCACATCCGTTGCAAATCAAAAAATAAGTGTCTGCACACACGTAACCTGTCATTATTTTTGGAGCATTTCAACGTCGGTAAAGTAGAGATCACATAAACAAGCTCGGTTATGAAATTTTCCACATTTATTTTTTACATGGAAATTTTTTTTCAAAATTATTACTGAAACTAAATATACAAACGCAATTTATTGTCTTATTTTCTATATTCCAAATTTTGAGAGCAATACATCATTGAGTTTGGACATGGTGAACACCAAAAAAAGTTTCATAACCACTGTTTTCACCATCAGTTAAAACCACTGTTTAGGTCACGTGATCACCGGAGAGCATGCCCTTAAAGGAATTTTTAGCTTCTCTAGCCCTTCTATTCTTATCTGCTTGCATTTTCAATCATTCAATTTTCTTTTTTTTTTACCCCGGTCCAACAGTTCTAATTGTAAGTTAGATTTTGAAACTTACATTTTGAAATTTGAGATTGATACAAAGTAAATAAACTCAACTATTTTGATATTTCTTTACAAATTCATTTTTCACATTTTTATTGACAGTTTGGTGATTGCAGCGCTTTTGCGGAATAGAAAACCCGTTTTAAAAAAGAATAACTCTATAGAACTTCATGGACACAAAACTCGGTCACGGTCAACATTTTTCAGTTTTGAGTGCTACCCGCCTGGTGTTGACCAGCCCCATGCCACTTCTCTGTGGAGGCCTGTGGAAAATATTGTCATGAGAGTTGACGGTCGCCGTATGGCGGCGCCAGCTATGCAGTTGGCCTAGAATTCAAATAATGCTAGGCGAAAGTGTTAAAAAAAAGATTGTTGAATAAAAATAATTTTCTGATAGTACTTGGTAAAAGATAATGATCTTTAAGATTTTTTTAATCTTTTGAGTTGAAAATAATTTGCGAAAATCGTAAAATGCACTGCTTTTAGACGTAAATCCTAATGCATTTCTACTAACTACAACAAATTATTAGGTATTTTCACTTCATAGTCAGCTAATTTCACTTCGTTAACTGCTGAGGGGAAAACAATGGATCAAATGCATGGGATTCGCTCCATTTTTGCTCTTTTTTGTTAATATCTTCGTAAAAACTAATTTTGATATATAAGAACATTCGAAAAATAGTTTCTATTTTTTAAGAACTATTTAATGAAATAATAAAATGTTAATAATTATTATTCTTTACGAAGATATTACAAAAATAAAGTATAGTTCCATGCATCTGATCCACGGTTTTCCCCTCAGCACTCAACGAAGTGAAGTTAGCTGATGTTTGAAGTAAAAATACCTAATTATTCATGCGCAACTGAATCAGACATATAATTATTTCTGTAATTTTTGAATATCCGAAAAGAAAATAGTCTAAACTTTATAATATTTTTTATCATAATATATAATATAATATTTACTTTGTTTATTTATTAATTTAAATTCATTTCGGATTTTCAAATATTTTAATAAACAAATTATGTGTTTTAATGAACTTCTTATAAAGGGGGTAGGTAAAATTAATAAAATAATGCCTAAGTTATAGAATGAAACATTTTTTTTTTACATACATAAGTTTTTAGCGAAAATTAAGTATTAAACTTACATATGCTTTCAAAGCAAAAACAAATTAATAACGATTTTGTAATAGAAACTAATCAATTA
>CAKNXH010058765.1:139683-151852 GCA_932178445.1 Andricus quercusramuli | reverse complement strand
AGCGTGAAAATCAACCCCCTTGGCAACCAGCAGAAATGACTTTCTCAGAAAATGATGTTCTTTAGAATTTCACATTGTGAATAGAGTCTCTGATTTTTGGGCTTCTCAAAAATACTAACACTGATTTTTGGGCTCCAACCCTTAGCGTGAAAATCAACCCCCTTCGCACCCAGCAGATATGACTTTCTCAAAAAATGATCTTTTTTAGAATGTCACAGTGTTAATAGAGTCTCTGATTTTTGAGCTCCTCAAAAATACCAACACTGATTTTTGGGCTCCAACCCTTAGCGTGAAAATCAACCCCCTTGGCAACCAGCAGAAATGACTTTCTCAAAAAATGTTGTTCTTCAGAATTTCACAGTGTGAATAGAGTCCCTGATTTTTGGGCTTCTCAAAAATACCAACATCGATTTTTGGGCTCTAGCCCTTAACCTCAAAATGAACCCCCTTGGCACCCAGCAGATATGATTTCTCAAAAACTGATCTTTTTTGGAATTTCACAGTGTGCATAGAGTCTCTGATTTTTGGGCTCCTCAAAAATACCAAAACTGATTTTGGGGCTCCAACCCTTAGCGTGAAAATCAACCCCCTTGGAACCAAGCAGATATGACTTTCGCAAGAAATTATCTTTTTTAGAATTTCACAGTGTGAATAGAGTCTCTGATTTTTGGGCTCTTCAAAAATACCAACACCGATTTTGGGGCCAACCCTTAGCGTGAAAATCAACCCCCTTGGAACCAAGGATATATGACTTTCTCAAAAAATGATCTTTTTTAGAATTTCACATTGTGAATAGTCTTTGATTTTTGGGCTCTTCCAAAATACCAACACCGATTTTTTGGCTCTAACCCTTGGCGTGAAAATTAACCCCCTTGGAACCAAGCAGATATGACTTTCGCAAGAAATGATCTTTTTTAGAATTTCACATTGTGAATAGAGTCTTTGATTTTTAGGCTCTTCCAAAATACCAACACCGATTTTTGGGCTCTAACCCTTAACGTGAAAATCAACCCCCTTGGCATCCAGCAGATATGACTTTCTCAAAAAATGATCTTTTTTAGAATTTCGCAGTGTGAATATAGTCTCTGATTTTCGGGCTTCTCAAAAGCTCAACACAGCTTTTTTTTCGTGTTTTCCATGTTTGATTTTTGATTTTGGGGATGTTTTGTGTACTTGGGGGTGGTTTTTGGAAATTTTGTTGGGTGCATTCAAGAGCCCAATATAAGAAAAAAATCATGACACATTTTATTTTTTTTCAGATGTAATTTTTGACAAGGGGTGGTTTTTTGCTCATAGGGGGTGGTTTTTTGAATTTTTTTTCTGTGAATTTGAGAGCCCAAAATAAGCCCGAAATTGTGGTGCATTTAATTTCTTCCTAGTTTGTTTTTTTTATATAGGGGGTAGTTTTATTTCCGCTAGGGGTTGTTTTTGGAAATTGGTTTTTGGCGCGTTCAAGAGCCCAAAAAAGCCCAAAATTCTGTCATCTTTGATTTTTAATTTTTTCAAATTTTTATGTAGTGGAGCCCAAAAATCGGAAATACGGCCCAAAAAAAGCCCAAAAAATGCCCAAAATTCTGATGCCAAAAAATTTGGGAATTTCGATTGTGGAGGTGCTAGCTTGATGGACCTCTAATAATTTTTATTTTGTACATAATTGCATGTGCAGTTTACTAATAATATTCATTCATTTATCTTACAGGAATTATGAAAAATTCGATCGGATATTTCCTAGCATAATCCGGCAACGCTCAGACCATTTTTCGTATAAGGTATGATATGATTTAAAAGAAATTTTCAAGACAAATTACTTATTTTTCTATTCAGATAAGAACTCAAATTCGACAATGTAAAATTAAATTCAACGAAATCACAAATATTGAAAAGTCTTTAAACTTTTATATAACATAAGCAAAATTAACTATAATATGGAATAAATCACAGTGTTGACATTTTTAAATTTAAAGCTACCTGATAATGTTTATTTTTATACAAATTTTATTAATTTTATATTTTTTCAAAACCATTGAAGCTGGCTATTGAAGCTTATTTGAAGCTTTGACTATTTTGAGATTTGGGTACAGAATGTAAACACTAAGCTGAATTGGGCCAATTATTTAAAATTTTTAATTTCTTGCAGTCGATCAACTTCAACATGTATAAAATTACACTTTGAAATTTGTCACTTTGAAGGTTTCGTTCATTTTCGCTGATGAAAAATGAAAAAAAGCACGTATTCTCCGTATATGTACATCAGATCTTCATTTGATCTCTCCTTCAATTTCGCGTTGGTACAGAGCTTTTTTTAAAAACAAAATTAATTTTGAAAATACACCCAAGTATTGCTATATGACGGGTTTGTTTACGGATGGTAAAGGCTAAACTGAAGTGGAACAAATATTAAAAATTTCAAATTCTCTCAGTCGAATCACAAAGCCAACTTCAATTTAGTCTTTATCTTGTGTAACGAAACCTTAAAATATCAATAATTCTGTCTATTATCTAATAAAATATAAATTACTTCTATTTGAGATAAAACATTTCATTAATTGTTACCCTATTGGTCTAAGTTTGACCATAATTAGTAAACTTCTAATTGTAAAAAATTAATTAATACAGTGATATGAAAAAGCCTAATTATTTTTATTTTGTACACAAGTGCACGTATAGTTTAGTAATATTTATTCATTTATTTTACAGGAATTATGATCAATACGATTGGCTATTTCATAGCGTAAACAAGCAACGCTTAGACCGTTTTTCGCATAAGGTATGATATGATTTAAAATAAATTTTTTAGGCAAATTATTTATCTCTCTATTGGGAGAAAGAATAAAATTATACAATGTAAAATTAAATTCAACGAAATCACAAATATTGAAAAGTCTTTAAACTTTTATATAACATAAGCAAAATTAACTATAATATGAGGTAAATCACAGTGTTCATATTTTTAAGTGTTAAGTTACCTCATAAGGTTTATTTTTGATAAAAATGTTATGAATTTGATCTTTTCTGTAGATTTTTGAACATGAAATTTATAAAATTACACTATGATATTCGTCAATTTTACTACTTTGAGGTTTGGTTACAGAAGGTAAACACTAAGCTGAAGTGGGCCAAATATTTGAAAATTCAAAAATCACAAAAAGTAAACTTCAAATAGCAATGATTCTGTCTATTTTGAAAATTGGCATTTCTGTAGAAAAAGGATCGGGACCAACGCGACATTTTAAGGCAGATGAAATGAATACCTGATTTACATATATATGTAAATACGTGATTTTTTTATTCATTCGCGAAGATTATTGCGAGTATTCATATTTATTTAGAGTTTCACTATTGTCTTCGGGTCATTCCGTTTTATCTCGCTGAAGTCAGTTGCGACATAATTTTTAAAAACTGTGATAAAACTCATTCATGACATACATTTATGAAATTACTTTATTTTTATTTCGAAATTTGATTTTCAATATGCAAAAAAAATGTCACATTCATGTGCATTATAGAATAGAGAAAAACTCAAATTCTACAATGTAAAATTAAATTCAACGAAATCACAAATATGAAACATTATTTTACAGGGGCCGCTACAGGCGGAGGCAGAGTAGGCGGCCGCCTCCGGGTGCGAAGGGCGAGGGGCGGCGGCCGCTTAAAGAATAGTTTTCATATACTCAATGACAGAAATAAAACTTTTCAAGTTTTGTTAATTTGGATTATAGGAGAGTCTAAAATCTGAACGAGATGAGTACATTGTATTGCAGGGGACAAGGGGCGACAGCTTAACAAGAACGTTTTATATACTTATTGAAAAAAAAATAAGAAGTCTAAAGTATCTCAAGTTAGATTCTAGGAAAGCCTAAAGTCTAGATTTGATGAGTCAATTAAAATGCTATGATAATGAAACTAATTCGGCAAGTGCAGGCATCGACAATAACCCCCACCATGGTTCAAGAAAACCGACCTGCAAGTCTAAGTGTTTATAAGTTGAAGCGCACTTGTTCATTAAGAAAAAAATTTTTCTGAAGTTCACATCGTGTGAGAAAAAAGTTTGCATATTTTCAGATGGCCGATCGCAAAGCAAAACGCCTCTCAGGTGCTCAATATCACAAGCGAAAATCTGAACGCGATGAAGACAATTAAAAAAATTATTAATTATTTGAACATTCAAAAAATAAGTGATGATACACAAGTGATTTTTCTGGCTGTAAGTGATCAAGTTGCAGAAGCTGTTGAGCAAGTCCAGGAACATGAATATAAGGAATGTTTTCAAGCGTACTATAATAATGTTACCTTTACACTCAGTTACCATTTTCAAAAGTTGGAAATGAGTAAGCCAATTTTTTGAGATGTTGCGAAAGTTCGTTTATATTTATAATGTAAACTTTATAATTTTTTTCTCATAATAACATCAAGCTTGGTGCAAAAAGTATCAAAGTTTCAAATAATAATTGTACTCACCACATGATTGAAAAATTTCAAGACGATAATATTTTTATAAATATTAATAAAATTTATATGAATATGATAAATAATGAAGTTTCGCAATAATAGATTTAATGTATGCTTTTACAATGATTCATTACAATAAGTTTAAAATTGAAAGCTCTTTCTGGTTTTAATCCTGTACCAAACTAGGAATATTGCCGAGGTTTCGTGAACATTGAAGTACTGTATAGTACTGTAGGTACAAATATAGAATTAGGTATGACCATTTGAGTTTTTTTTTATATGTTTTTATTTTTAAGAATGGACCCTGCTCTACCGATAAGCTTCTTACCCTGATTTATGCGCCTATCTAACTCTCCGTCTATTTTTCCTTCGCTAGTGAATAGGCTAGCCAGATATACGTACTTATCAACTTTTTCTAATCCCTCATCATTTAGGACAATTTTGCACATTGTTTTCTCACTTTTTCCTTCAAACACCATGATTTTTGGTGTATTTACGTTAATTTTGAGGCCCACGTTCTTCATGCTTGTATTAGTTCATTCAGCTTTCTTTGTAAGTCCTCGATTGATTCTGCCATAACAATCTTGTCATCTTCGAAAGCTAACCCACGTACCCTCACTGTCTCGAGATATAAATCTTCTTCGTCGAAGAGGGTCATTCTTCGACACTTATCCATGAATATGATAAATAGCCATAAGGACATAACGCATCCTTGTTTCACGCCTTGCATAATATCGAACCAGTCACTCATTTTCCCATTAACCCTTACACTCGCTTTACTACCTGTATATGGGTAATTGTCAAATTGAAGGCAAACTTGAAGTCCCAATAATATAACATTAACTTAGAAGCACGTGCTGATTTTTTTTTAATTTTAATAAACACTTATTATCATCCTCTACAGGATGGGCAGTTCCTTTTTTTATTTCTGTTCCTATTTACTTCAATTTAATACAAGAACACCCGAAACGTCATTACCGTACGGCGTCCCAACCTCACTTTGCACAAGGATAAACTGATTTTCTCCGTTTTTTTAGACAGTAACCTGAAAAACGCTTCACGTATCAAATTTGTTAACTTCACATGAACATAAATTTAATGTATGCACATTTTTTCAATTCAAATAAATAATATTTTAAAAGCCTTGATGTCTGTCCCTCAATTTTTTCCATTTCAGAAGTCATTACCGTACGTCTGTTTTTCTAGTAAAATATTGTAGTTACAGTTGAGTAAAAAATACAAAAATATTAGGCGTATTGTTTAATACAAGTTTTTATAAAATTGAGCTTAAAATATTAACTCTCTTTTCTGTGAATCCGATATTAAAACTGAAAAGTGCATCTTGACAACAAAAACGTCATTACCGTACGTGCGTTAAAAACCATTTCCGGAGTGAAAAAAATGTATGAAAACAATTCCGTTACTTGCCTGGTGGTGTTTTCTTTCATAAGTAGGTGACTTTTGATAATTAAAATTTGTTATTTTTTTATAAACAATAAAAAAGGTTAAACTTTAACATTTTTCTCGCATCATTACCGTACGGTACAATAGAACAGCGTACGACTGATTATATGCGCGTGCCCATGGATTCATTATTATTTTTTATTTTCATAACTGCCCCTTTTGGATTTAAAATAGTTACTTGTGATAAGATCAATTTCCGTTATGAAATATTTAATTCCTAATAATAATGTGATTGCCACTGTAGGTGCTGAAATTTGCCTACAATTTGACAATTACCCATAGACCGAATCCATTTCAAATCAGGCAGGTTCTACACTCGATGTTGCAGAATCTCTCGGGGGAAAAATATGTTGTTTTTTAGAGGAAATTAGGCGATACGTATTTTTGCGATTTGTGAAAAAAATTTTTTTTACAGAGTTATGCGTATTTGAATTTTTGGCTTTGTTTTTCAAAAACACCCCAATTTTTTCTTCAAACTCGTATAACTTTTAACCTTGGACTAAGGAAAATACCTTGTGAGTTTAATGTGGGCTAAATAACTTTTGTGGGCAAGAGAATTTTTTTTCATAAAATCGAATTTTCGTATTTTTCTTGAAAACAACAACAGATACAAGAAAAGTTTGAAAGAATGGTTTGCACATTCAAAAAAGTTCTACAAAAAGTTCTCTTACGCATTTATGATATCTTGCACCATTTCCGAGAAAAATGGAAAAATTCAATTTTCATAAACAAAAAATTGTCTTCATTCCTGGCTTATGGAAATACCCACCATTTTTGTTAAATATTAAAAAAATATATACGTTCATATGAGGAAAACTCCATGTTAGTTTTACGTGGGCTTTGGAAATTTTTTGCTGAAAAATTTAAGTTACAAAATGAATGCCAGTACAAGAAATTTTTTGACTGAAAAGTTTTTGTCTGCAATATATTTAAATATATTTCACACTTATCCAGATATCTCCAACAATGTATAAAAACTTTATCTGAATCTCAGTTTCAAAAATAAATAAATACTACCTGGATTAATATTTAACAAAAATTGTGGGTATTTCCATAAGCCAGGAATGAAGACAATTTTTTTGTTTTTGTTCAGATAAAGTTTTTATACATTGCTGGAGAATATCTGGATAAATGTGACATATATTTGAATATATTGCAGACAAAAACTTGTCAGTCAAAAAATTTCTTGTATTGGCATTCATTTTGTAACTTAAATTGTTTCAGCAAAAAATTTCCAAATTCGAATTTATGAAAAATAATTTTCTGATGATAAAAATTGTTCAGCCCACGTAAATCTAACATGGAGTTTTCCTCATATGAACGTATATATTTTTTTAATACTTAACAAAAATGGTGGGTATTTCCATAAGCCAGGAATGAAGACAATTTTTTGTTTATGAAAATTGAATTTTTCCATTTTTCTCGGAAATGGTGCAAGATATCATAAATGCGTAAGAGAACTTTTTGTAGAACTTTTTTGAATGTGCAAACCATTTTTTCAAAATTTTCTTGTATCTGTTGTTGTTTTCAAGAAAAACACGAAAATTCGATTTTATGAAAAAAAATTCTCTTGCCCACAAAAGTTATTTAGCCCGCATTAAACTCACAAGGTATTTTCCTTATGATGGTACAAACTCAAAAAAAAGTTGGCAAAAAATATAAGTGTGGGTTTTTTGAAATCGACATATTTTTTCCCCGAGAGATTCTGCAACATCGAGTGTAGAAACTGCCTGATTTGAAATGGATTCGGTCCATATATTGTTTTTATTGCTTTTAGGAGCCATCCATTGACTCCCTACTCTTTCAGGACTTCCCAAAGTTCACTTCTATTTACCTATTCAAATGCTTTTTCTAAATCAACAAATGCACAGAAAACTTTCTTTTCTACTCTTAAACTTTTTTCTGTGGCCTGTCTTAAGCTAAATATTTGATACACACATAATTGCCCTGGCATAAGTCAACTTTGGACTTTCCATATCTTTTCTTCTGTTATTTTCATTGCCCAACGAATAAGTATTTTCAAATATATTTTATTTACGGTACTTAATAAGCTGATACCTCTGTAATTATTGCAGTTGCTTTCATCTCCCTTTCTTTTGTATAATGGTACGATAATGGCTTTTCTCCAATCGTCTGGGACTTCTCTCGTCTCGAGACATAAATTTATCAATTTGCACAACCTGTGAGGTATGCACTCTCCACCGTATTTAAGAATTTCAGCGTTAAATCTGTCTACACCAGCAGTCTTACCGTTTTTTATGTTCCTAATTATATCTCTAACCTCAGTGACACAGACTTCTTCAATTGGGTTTTCTAATGCATTATGTTCTGCGTCGCAGTTATGTTGCCCTATATCTTCACCTTCTGGTAATTCTTTAGAGGAGTCTTTTGAAGCGTCTATTATCCCATCTGTACCATATAGCATATTACCTTTGCTGTTTCTCATGCCGACAAACTATGTACTTTTACTTTCCTTCATCTCTTTAAATAATAGTTTCATGGTTCCTTCAAAGTCTTTTTGTATTTTCTTCTCTTGTTCTGTTCTGTTTTTATCTTTACTTTCCTTGACTAGTCGTTTAACTTCCTCTTTTTGTGTCTGTAATCACTTTCAAGTGTATTTCTTTCCTCATCGCTAAGATCTGTGATGTTTAACGTTCTTTTGTACGTTTCTTTCTTTTCTTGTTGGGCTTGCTCAATTTTATCATTCCACCATGCATTACATTCACGAAAACTGTCTAACGCCAGTTTATCCACACACTTACGTTGCACGAATGTCACCTTTAGCTACTATAGCTATAGAGCAGGACATATTAGATTTAATTAATTGTGAATCAATCATCCGTGATTTTGCTTTAGCGAAAGCGAGACGTCAACCTTTTACTTGAAACTATGTGAATTGTTGATTGCTGATTGTTGTTGAATCATCCTGATGGTTCTTGTAAAATGAATATTTCATTCAACAATAAAAATATCTACTTCACATGATTACTTTCCCTTTAAAAATAATCAGGATATAATGTAGTAATCTATTTAACTGTCAATTTATTTATACATTTATTACTATTTATCATGATTAATAATAATAATGATTATTATCCATTATGATTTCAAAATTCATATTAAAAGGGGCGGCAAATTGAAATTTGCCTCCGGGCGGCCGACCGTCTGAAGTGGGAACCGAACTCATGGCGCTGCGATCGCAAGATGGCGGACGCAACCAGTATGTTTTGAATATCAACATAGTGTTTCGTGTGAATAAAACCTTCAATAATTTAAAAAATGAAGCTTTCTCTTGCTGAAATTTGTGTTTTCGCGAATTCTTCGCCAACGAAGAGAAATTTTATCGAAGGCGAACGTGTTTTAAACGCTGGACATATTATTTATTGCGGGAAAAAGTCGGTGACCGATCTCCCTGCAAAAAAAAAGGCCAATTGTATTTATATGAAAATGTTAAAATGAGCATTTGCAATTAAATGCAATTGGTAGAACTATCATGGAATGTACCTCAATGGATTTGAATTGACGCAATGTATTTAAATCGTAAAGATATAATTGGTGGAATTTCATCATTACGGAATGTTGTCAATTGAATTGAATCGTCAGTCTTCAAATGGAAGTAATAAAATGAATAGAAATTAATTGTAAATTTCCAATTCAATGACATTTTAAAAGTATTATTAAACAAATAAAAAATACATTGTATTGTACTTTGAATATTTTTTATTTGGATGAAACACATATGAGATGAGATTACACGTTTAATAAACGTCTTTTCAGTTATTTTAATATTAATGTTAATAATAATTTAGATGTATAAATACAGGTGAAATCTAAATAGAAGTTTTAATACATAAGAGGCACATAAGAGGCTAATACAGTTAATACATAAGAGGCACATAAGAGGGTAATTTTAATTTAGACAGACAAAAATATTAATGAGATCTTTCATTAAAGAATGCCGTTGAGCTTAATTTTTGATTACATAAATATAGAAATTAAATAAATGCCTATAATAGGCTATCTTCCATTCATAAAAATACTGAAACTCGGTAAGACACATTCGAAATCCTCGAAATTTTCAACATTGATAAACTGTGATCGTTCTGAATCAAGTTCGCCCCCACTACTATTGTCAACATTATTTTGGATGCTAATTCCCTGATCTGAGCTGCTATAGGGGAGATCTGCCATCTCACCACCCTCGCTATCGCTATCCTCGATATCGCTACCTTCACTCACGCTACCCACGCTCTCGTTATCCCACATTTTTCTATGATCTGTGTCGCTATCTCCGATCACTTTGTCGCTCAAAAGTTCAAAGTTCCCTGTTTTACGAAGCCCATCGCCCTGGACATCTTCTAATGGGCGTTCATCATCTTCCGATGGTCCATTGCCTTGAAGATCTTCCAATGGGTCATTGCCTTGAAGATCTTCCAATGGCCCATTGCCTTGCAAATCTTCCCATGGGCCATTTCCTTCAAAATCTTCAAATAGGTCATCGCCTTGAACATCTCCCAATTGACCATGGTCTTGAATATGTTCCAATGGACTTTGAGCATTCTCCGTTGGGTTATTTTCACCTTGGTCCTCGCCTTGGTCATCAATGAAATAATCGGAATGCTGGCTTTTGGTCATGCTCTCTCTCTTATCATCTGATATCGTGGACAATATATAGTCAGTACATTTGAAATTATATAAACCATATGTATTTTGAAATTGGGATGCAGTACGTACTTTGAGTTCTCTTCAAGCTGGCAATTTTTTGCCCAATGTAGAATCTAGTTTTCTCAGCTTCTTTATCTGCCTCAGCTTCCGAATATTTTCTGTGCTTTTGCAACCACCATTTATATATTTCTGTAAAAAGTTGTTTCAATTTGTCTATTTTAGAATGAAAATCAACAACAAATCCATAATTTGAGAAAAAGTCCGCAAAACGCTGTTTAAAAAATAAGCAAAATAAAAAACCAACGCGCTAAATTAGCCTATTTTTCTATTAAACTAAATGGAATCTTTATGAAAACTATTTTAGCAAAACTAAGAAGCTATAGAATTTAAAAAAATCTGTTTTAGGGAATTTTTTGGGATAAACCTAATTTTCATTTCGTGAGAGATGAAGCATTTTGAATTTTCCATTCTGATCACATAACTGCATGTTAGTACCTAGTCAAAATAGATTTTGGCTGATAATATTGACTTGTTCATGGAGGTTCCAAAAGCGGCGGAGCCTTTTTTTAGATGGGGGTAGGGGCGTAGCCTTATAATATTCAATGGTACAATTTTAACAAAGTATAATACTATTATACTGTGTCAAAATTGAACATAAATAATAAATAAACAATAAATAGTAAATAATAAATAATAAATCACACATAATTCACAAAGTTTCAAATATTGCATAAAGATATCAATTCTTACCCAAAGATTTCACAGGTTTCGTACTTTATCAAAGATTTCGGATAGATTTAAAAGGTTTCACAAAGACTTCTATTATTTCACGAAGATTTCAGATATATTTCAAAGATTGAACAAAGGCTTCAATCATTCGTTAAAGATTTCAAAAATTTCAAAAATATTACCAAATATTTCAAAAATATTTTTAATATTTCGCAAAGATTTTTAAAGAATTTAAAAAGATTTCACAAAGACTTCGAAAAGATTTTACAAAGATTTCAGAAAGATTTCAATGATTTCGCAAAGATTCCAAATATTTCGCAAAAGTATTCAGATAGATTTTGAAGATTTCACAAAGACTTCTATTATTTCACAAAGATTTTAGATACATTTCAAAGATTGAACAAATATTTCAATGATTTCCTATAATGATTTCTCAAAGATTTCGGATAGATTTAAAAGACTTCACAAAGACTTCAATCACTTATCAAAGATTTCAATAATTTCACAAATATTACCGAATATTTAAAAAATATTTCGTAAAGCTATTTAAAGAATTCACAAAGATTTCACAAAGATTTTACAAAAATTTCACAAAGATTTAAATAATTTCACAAATATTACGAAATATTTCAAATATTTTGCGAAGATTACCAAAGATTTTTCAAAGATTTGAAAAAAATTGCAATGATTTTCCCAAGATTTCATAAAAATTGCAGAAAGATTTCAAATATTTTGCAAAAATTCAAAATATTTTACAAATACTTCTATTATTTTACAACGACTTCTACTATTCCACAACGATTTTAGATAGTTTACAAAGATTGAACAAAAATTTCAAATATTTAGCAAAGTTTTCAGATAA
>CAKNXH010058765.1:96293-129683 GCA_932178445.1 Andricus quercusramuli | reverse complement strand
TCCTCGAAAAATTGCATTTTTTTAGAAACAATTAAAGAAAGATTTGAGAGTGGGACGATGGTCGTGGGGGTTAAGGCATAGGCTTTGGACCCACTCCGTCGGCTTGCGAGTTCGATTCCCGCCTCGCACTCTGGAAGAGTCTCGGTGGCCCTTGCGGTGAACACTTGCCTAGCAAGGGAGTTAGTTGTTCATCTTCGGAGAGTCGTGGGACCGGCACCTCTAGAGAAAAAGGTTCTCTAAGTACTTAAGGCTGTTGCTCTTGGTGGTTCGGAAACCACCTTAGACTGTAGGTCCTCCTCCCACCACCAAGTAAGTGTGTGGGGGGTGTGTAAAGGAATAGGGAAGAGATACAAGAACAATGTAAACCCTTAGGGGACACATTAGAAGCTTCCATTCCAATTCCAAGAAAGATTTGACTAAATTAAAAAATGGGATTTTCCTTGAAATCAACTTTACATGTTTTTGTTTTAAATTCAGGTGGGAAGATGAACTCAAATTTAATAGAAAACTCCACTTTCTTTAATTTATACAATATTGCTTAAAAATGCGTGCTCATATAAGAACGACATTCGGTCAGTTTTGTGAACGTCAAATCAGTTTTGTGCTCATGAGAATTTTTTTTAAATCGAATTTTCAATTTTTACTGGGGCAAGATATTCTAAAAAAGTAAGAGGTATTTTGTACAGAAAATTCTAAAATAAACAAAGTTCCTTAGAATTTTATCAAATCTTTCGTTATTTCTGCAAAAAATTCAATTTTTCGAAAAAGTTATGAATGTTATGAATGAAAGTTATTATGTTATTATGAAAGTTATGAATGTTTGAAGAAAAAATTTACTGATTTTTTAAACAACCTTAAAATCTGAAATACTTATAACTTCGCAAAAATTATTTTTTTTCTCAAAACGGTAAAATACGTGTCGTCTCATGTTCTATTAAAAATAGCATATTTTAGAGGCGAATTATTCTGCGACTTGAATTTGCACTGTCTTTCTGATTTGAAATAGATTTGGTCAATAGTACTACGATTCTCACTTTTTTTAAATAATGACAAGATTTAAATGATTTCATTTATATCTTTACTTGGAGACAGAAATAATAAAAATACTTGAATATTTTACATACCTGCAACACGAATGATTTGGCCATCATGATGCTTTTCATCTATTTTGATTTAATACTTCCTTTTCGAGAAATCTTTATTTAAGTCTAGATTTTGTATATTCGACAATGGAACCCTCATAGTATCCTTTTCTTGGCGGAGTTTAATTTCTGCATATGCTTCCTCGGGTGGTTTTTTTGGTTTTCGGTCTTGCATTCCTCTTTTTCCTCGCCCTGTGCCACTTCAGAATCCACCTCTTACTCACGCCATCATGTTAAAAATTCATCAAATCTTTTTTCAAGACAATGATGCATGCATGGCATCGAAATTATAGTTTAGGGAACAGTGCACACACTCCACACACACGTTTCTTGTTCTAGAAGGAATAATGGCGGATATCTGATACTTCCGTAATCAAACCTTGCTTCATCCGATTTCCGCTTGCCGGCTGGCCGGCCGGTACTTCCGCGAATCTGCCTATTCAGGGCTGTGCGAAAATGTGTATCGAATACCCCTGCTTTTTTAATCAAATTAAAATTAAGTCATTTACTTGTTACCATGTATGCATATCATAACATATATTTCATTTAGACAATAAGTGTGTATATATTTAACTTTTAAAGTGATTATGATTGTATATTTACGAAAACATGATTTTTTTCGCAAATCATTATTCGGACGTACCTGAATCTTCGCTTCGCTTATGGCCTTATGCGAGGTGAGTCGCAAATCAAGGTAAACAACTTATTACGCTTCGCGGGAAATAATCACCATTATTTCCTATTTGTGGATTGTGGATTCCAATATATATTTACGAAGGTAAGCGAATCATCATTAAACTTTTTTTATTATATAACCTCAAAATTGACATGCGAACAGGAAAGCGAAATGGGAGCTTTTCATGAATAAACCAGATGTAATGCATATACAAATTTTTTTGCAGATGGATAAGGAGAAGCGATTGTACAAAAGACAATTAGATCCAGCTTTTGACAAAGATGCTGGATGTTACAATACACGTCGAACATGGAGGAAAAAGGTCACTGCCCCTATGCTGCAGCTGGAGTTAAATAATACTGATCAAGATAAATTACTAAAGGTATTTACTTCTGATTTAGAAGAAGGGATTTACAAAAAACCCGGTTCCGATTCAGAATTCGTCACAGTTTAAAAAAGTTCTCTTCCTGGAAAAAGTAAATTATTATATTCTTGGATTAAAATAGAAAAATTTGTAAATAAGTATAATTCTGCCTTGGAATAGGGAATTTTTTTAATGACTTTAATTGTGACTTCATATAGGGAATTTTCCAAAAAAATTATAATTTAGAGTTGAGAGGGGGAACGAATAAATTGAATATAAAAAATGCACATAAAGAATTATAATTTTGACTTTGGAACGGGGAATTTCGTAAAGAATTATAACTTTGTCTTCGAACAGGCAATTTTTGAGATGGAATGCTGGGGAATTGTTTTCCCCTTAGCACTCAAAGAACTAAAGTTAGCTGATGGTTTAAGACTTGAGTGAAAATACCGTGGAAGATACTTAATAATGCTAAGTCAAAATAAATGAAAACATGAGAACGACAACTTGATAAGCACCACTTGAAACTGGCAAATCGAATACTTTATTTTAAATGTAACAAAGTGCCGACTTCATATGGTCCTTATTCAGTTGTCATAGTCATGTCTTCAAATTTAGTATTTTTTTATCTTCATTTTATATCTAAAATTAAAAATTATGCAACTCTGAATGCTTAAAATAAAAAATTGTTCAACATTATTAGTAATGCAATATTCTGAAGTTGCTGAACCTAAAATTTCGAAGTTTCTAAATTTAAATCTGATAAATGTTTCTTAAAACTTAAAAATATTTCTTTAGAGTAAAAGAAAATAATTAGTTAAATCAAAGAAAGTTTTATTTGGGTTAAGAAATATTTCATTGGTTCTAAAAAATTTCACCTTATAAATAATCCTTATTGCACGTTTAATTTATTGGAATAAAACGAATCATAGAAATTTTCTTTGATTTTAACGAATATTTTTTTCTACGTAAATTCCTCACTTTTTTGTTGGAAGCTTGAGAAAATTATCCACTTTAGAAAGACATATTTGTTAAATTTTGATTCTTAATTTCTAAATTTTCTAGTTGTTCCAATTTTGATCGTTCTAATTAACTATCATTCAATTTTAATGTTTCAAATTATGAATAGCGTAGTCTTCTCTAATCTGCTGAAATAAACAAATTTTTATGTCTCAATTAATATAGTAGGTTACATTTTGTTATTGCTGAAACGAGGGGTTAGCTAGTATTGTATTCAGGTGTTACCCTGCTTCTGAATTCTCTTGAAATCTTTGATTTTTGCTTTATTTACATTTTTTGATTTGTTTGATTAATACTGCATCTTAAGGGCATGCGACACAGCCAAATACCTACATTACCGACCTCACTTTTTCAATTTTCCGAATTTTTTGTTGAATCTCAGAACCTTTTTTGTAAATAAAATATCAGGCTGAAACTTTGGAAAATGTATGAGAAGACAATAAACTACGTTTACGTACCTTATTCGAGGAAGAACTTCGAACAAAATTATTTTCGAAGAAATTAAAACTGGGTGCATGTTTTGAACCTAAGAACTTTTTTTATAATTGAAATATCGGCTTCAAGCTTTGAGAAATGCTAGAGCCGACAGTGAAGTACGTTTATGTACATTATTTGAGTATAAAAGATGCAAAAAGAAAAATTCCAACTAAGTGTCAACTCCGGTTCCGCTTGCCAGTTCGCTCGGTATTTTTGCGATAGGCACGACAATGCGAAGTCTGGCGGCCACTAATCGAGGCTCTATCAGCTGGTCCGTCTACATCTGAAATATGGGGTCCACGCTGTCAAAGATTGATGATGCGCTATTCTTACAATAATATTTTTTGAGAGTTGTGTCCAGCATAAAAGTTGAGTGAAATATGTTGTTTCAATGTTGAATTATGTAAGTATTGAAATCGCTATTGGCCTCGTTCAGTGACCGCCAGACTTCGCATTTTCGTGTTCATCGTGTGACGAATGAATCTGAATACGCCACCTATAATAAATATCCAGAACGTACATTAAAGCGCGCCTTTATTCAAATTTGAAATCAGACCAAAGTAAAAATTAAGATGTGCAATGCTTCGTTAGATATAGAATAAATTTTAGTTATAAGTTAAATCCGTTTTTCCTTCAATGATTTATTTTCTTTTATGATGTATTTTATAAGAACTAAGAAATGCCAGAAATATAATCCTTTAAGAAAATCTTCGAACGACCATATTTTAGAGTAAAACCAGATGTAAGATATTGTAAACGCTCTCTAGTTTTATTGCGTGTTTCCGGGGTTCTTTTGAAAATTCTTGTATCTCGAAAATTCTCGCGACTCAACTTCTAAATTTCCAATTCTCGGAAAAGCAATAAATCTTGAGTGCGTCCTTCATCCGTAATTTGCCAGGCTCCGTACAGGCGATACTCAAAATTTCTGGTTTCGGGTTTCCAGACGCTCGTAAAGCTGCACGTGTTTCGAAAGTGCTGGAACCTCGAAAGCAGCAAATAGAAAATTGTTGTGTGCACCGACTAACCCGCCAAATCTCCTCTGGTTATCGGGGTGGGGAGCGGGGGTGGTCTCTGGGCCTATGGTGGGGACCTACCACCATGGAGCGGGGGTCGCTCTCCCTTCTGTCCCCGCTCACGAGAGCAGATTCTATCGAACTTTCGAACTCGTCGGACGAAATTCGACTCTTGAACATTTTCCTTTTGTAACGAAGTGCGCGCTCTCTCGTCTATTTGATAATATTTGCATTCTACAAATCTAAAGAATAAATAAGAGTATCCAAAATGCTATGTTTGAATTTCGAGCCTTTTCCCGCTTTCAGCTCTTCGGATAAGTGAATCCAGATCACAATTTCAATTGTGCAACGGCAACATCAGTAACCTCATCTTTATAAAACTATTAAACTGGGCCGTAACAATCGCGAATACCGACCGAACTGGCAAGCGTTGTTGACATTTAGTTGGAATTTTTCGTTTTGCATCTTTTATACTCAAATGATGTACATTAACGTACTTCACTGTCGGCTCTTGCATTTCTCAAAGTTTGAAGCCGATATTTCACTTATAAAAAAAGTTCTTAGCTTCAAAACACGCACCCAGTTCTAATTTCTTCGAAAATAATTGTTTGCGAAGTTCTTCCTCGAATAAGGTACGTAAACGTAGTTTATTGTCTTCTCATACATTTTCCAAAGTTTCAGCCCGATATTTTAATTGCAAAAAAAGTTCTTAGATTCAAAAAAAAATTCAGAAAATTGAAAAAGTGAGGTCGGTAATGTAGGTATTTGGCTGTGTCACATGCCCTTAAATCTTCTATTGTTTTTGCTTCCTCATAGAGGAAGATTTGTAATGGTAACATTTTCCAAAATGTTTAAATTCATTTGATTAAACACTCCCTAATTCAAAAATGTCTAATACAATGTCCCAAGCAATTATCCGGGTGTGAATGTGTGTGTGGATGTGTGGATGTCACGCTTTTTTGTGAACACGATAACTAAAAAACGGTTGCAGATAATTCGATGAAATTTGGAGATCTTATTTTCCTCAATAATATCTTGAAACTGACCGAAGAATTTTTCAAAATATTTGCTGCATTCGTTTCAGCACTCAATAATATTTTAAAAATCGGTTTTTCGTAGTCAAACTTTTTTCATTAGCATAATTCAAATTTAATGTAATAAAATAAAAGATTCTTTGGTTTGAGACGAATCCATCGACCTATAATATTAATACATTTCATTGAAGAGTACGGAAGTTATGGAAATTTTTATATTTTGAAAATCGGTTTTTTACAGTAACACTTTTTTCATTAACATAATTCAAAGTTGATGCAAGAACAGAAAATATGTGTTGATTCGAGACGAATCGATTGACCTATAATATTAATATTATATTAATAATATATTGATTGATCTATAATAACTTATAATATCTTATAATAACTTTATTGATTTTTTAAAGAAATCATAAAGCTGGGAAAGGGATACGGTGCGACATAATTTTTCCTTTCCCTCTTCCAGCTCAAAAAGTTATCATTTTCAATACAAGATTTGATTAGTCTGATTTTTCTCTGTATTTAAAACATTTTTTGTATTATTTTGTAACTTTGTTTTTTTGTTGTTGTAAATTTCTATTTTTAAATTGAGCAAAATGAAGACTTTGGTTTGTCTATTATTGAAAAAATTAACTAATGCTTCCTCTATGAGGAAGCAAATACATTTGCTGACGGGAAGCAAAGTGCTCGTGAAATGAGCACCATATAATTATAAATACAAACAAAGTGGAAACACTCGAGATCGAATTCACAGCTAGTTTTAAAGTTCGTCGTTTTCTTTGGAATTGTTGGATTTCTTGAATGTACTTAAAAATTGATAGAAGTTAAACCCTCCTTTACAAATTTGAAATTGTGACATAATTTTCAGGCGAGATTCCTGTACATCTATAGGACATCGAAAAATCAGGGTGTTTACCTGACTGGGAAAGCAAGAAAACTGAGAATTTTTGTTAACTGGGCAAAATGTGGCAACTGACAGGGAATTTTTATCAGTGATCGGGATTTCTCTCTCGAATGTAATAATATGCAAATTAGAAGTGGTTTTATATATTTCATCAGTCTAATTCTGAGTTAAAACACTGGATTTTCTAAAAGAATTATAATCTGAGATAGAACTGGGAATTTCCGTAAAGAATTTTAATTTTAATTTTAGGTCCACAATAGAACAGGAAATTTCGTTAGGAATTATAATTTTTAGTTCAGGACAGGGAGTTCAGGTAAAGAATTATAATCTGACCTAGAACAGGAAATTTTTGGAGAGAATTTTAATTCCGATTTAGAAGAAGGGATTTAAAAAAAACTATTCTGATTCAGAATTCGACACAATTTAAATTATTTCTCTTCATGGAAAAATGGAGTTATTATACTTCTCAATTATAATAGAACATTTTGTAAATAAATAAAATAGTGATTTGGAACAGGGGATTTTGGAAATAAATTTAATTGTAACTTGGAACAGGAAATTTCCGTTAAGAAATTTAATTTCAACTTTAGAACATAGAATTTCCGTAAAGAATTATAATTTAGACTTCATCTTAGGGAATTTTCGTAACGAATTATTATCTGAGTTGGAACAGATCATTTTTTTACATGGGATGGGATTTTTGGAGAATAATGTTATTCTGATTTAGAAGAAGGAAAAAAATCAAATTCTAATTCAGAATTATAGTTTTTTTTCAAAAATTGCCTTCTTCAAATCAGAAATCTTTAAAATGCTTCGAAATCTCATGAAATCTTCTTCAAATCTCTTCATTCGAGTTCGAATCGAGCCTAAGTGCACAACTTAAGAATCGAAGGTTTTTACAACATGAATATTCAAAGTAGAATCCTATCCTATCATAAAAGAGAGATTGCGATTATATCTCGAAAACTGAAGCCGATTCTCTCTGCACCTATTGGTTGGATTTAGATTAGCCGCCTATGCTTTAGAATCGATATTAGAATCGAGAAGTGCGGTCTAGAATCATTTTTAGGTTAAGAACAGAGCTGCGTATTATGAGCCGAGGCATGAGCAGTTATTCATGTGTACATTGATGATTGATTATAGCTGACGATATGGTCGTAAGAACTCATCGCATGGGGGGAGGTGGCTCCACTTTAAAAGGGGAAAACCAGCTGAATGATGCTGGCTAAGAATTTTCTGCGTTGTGCCGGCTATGTACCTTACCCCTTACCGATTGAGGGTGACACCGCGGAGCCACTCAAGCTGAGTGTGTGAGTTCTTACGTCCTTAAGTCTTATGGTTGATTCCCGAGTCATTCGTTTGGTGGTGATGAATGCCAGGGATACAAGTCGAGTCCGGAGTTTGAATTGTACAATTTTGACTGACTCTTAATCCATTTAAAATTAAACAATTTACATATTTTAAAATCAAATATTGAAGTTCTCAAAAATTTAAGTCGTCAGTAATTAAAGAAATGAAAACGTTCAATTTAATTAAATTTCAAGTTTTTGTAAGATATTGTTTCAGTCTACAATGTTTTAATTTTTATCCATTACGTGTCAAACTTGAAAACAATTATTATTTCATTGGTAGTAATAATAGTATCTTCATATAAAATGAACAATTACAAAATCAAAATATGTACCATTTGAACATTACAATTTCGATTATTTTATTTAAAAACAATTTCATTTGTAAATAACTTTGAGATATATTGAGAAGTCTGAAAAAATTACCCTTTTGAGAAGTACGAAATATTCCATGATACTGAAAAGTGTTTATTATGATTCCTAAGAAAATTCATGATTAACACAATTATCAAAACATACTGTCGAAGATTCTATAAGCAGTAAAAAAAATGGTATGAAAATTTTGATTGATTTTATTAAATATGTACAAGTTATGAACAAATTTCTAAAATAATAAAAAATGTATAAATATTTCAAAAAGTCTAAAACAAAATGTAGATTTTTGAACATTTTGAAATTCAGTTAACAACATTTTTATGAATTTTTAATGATCTTAAAATAATACGGTATTTTCATATTCCTCCAAAACAAATTTTCATCATTTTCCAATCTAAAATTTTTTTTAAATAATTCTTAAAAATATATTGAAAAACAAAATTTGCATACATAAATAACAATTGAACAATTATTGTTTTGGAATTATTTATAATTAAAATAATATAACTTCTCAATTGGAAATTATTCACTCTGAAGAGAAAAATTTCAATTGTCAAACTTTTAATGTTCATAGCTTGAAAATGATTTTAACATTATATGAAATTAAATTTTGAAAAATTCAATGATTCATTCATCAATTTATAGCATTGCATTTCTCTGAAATCATATACAAAATCAAAATAGCTACAATTTGAACGTTACAATTCCAATTCTTTTATTTAAAAACAATTTAATTTGTAAATAACTTTAAGATATATTGAGAAGTTTTTAAAAAATTACGTTTTTAAGAAGTACGAAATATTCCATAATACTGAAAAGTATTTATTATGATTCCTAAGAAAAATGATAATGAACTCAATTGTCAAAACATACTCTCGATGATTTTATAAGCAATTTTTTTCTATTTCAAACCATAGTAGAAAAAATTTGTGAAACATTTGATTGATTTCATTAAATATGTAAGAGTTATGAAAACACTTATAAAATAATAAAAAATGTATAAATATTTGAAAAAGTCTAAAACAAAATGTAGATTTTTAAACATTTCGGAATTTAATTCAAAACATTTTTATTATTATTATTATTATTATTATACCATTAAACCATTTCCCTGTCGGGGTAGGCGTGACTTGCTCGGTTGGAAAATAGTGAATAGGTATATAGGTATAAAGTAGGTCGGTATATGGGTATAAGGTATATGGGTATATAGGTGTGAGGTATATATGTTTTAGATTGATCTGGAATTCTCGTGTTATTTATTTAAATGATATATTCATTCCGCAACTCTGCTCCGACCCAGGTTGCTGATCAATCTCTCTAGCGATCACCCCAAGTGAGGAGCCTCACAAGGTTGTTCTGCATGGTTCCCCACTTGGGCCCATTAGTATCCAAGGTCTTTGTTTCAGGCATCATTCACTCTATTGTCACTTCGTTTATAAACTATTTGTCGCCACACATTTCTGTCCTGGCATACTACTCTTAGATTCCTTCACGTCCATGCATTTTTTCATGCAAGCTCTTGTGTTTCTATGGCTTCTTATGTCTCTTCTGATTAGTCTCTCATTCACAGATTCTAACCATTCTTTCGGCTTTTATAAAAAAATTTGAACTCCAAGGAATCCTCAAGAGATTTCAAAAGATTTTGAAGGGAGTTTTTAAATATTGTAGAGAGCTTCAAAGGATTTTAAATATTTAACGGTATTTTAAAAAATTCCTACAGTTCTTAAGCAGATTTCTATAATTTGAAGGGAGTTTCAAGGCATTTCAAAAGATTTCACACGATGTTAAATATTTTAGAGTATTTTAAAATTTAAAAGGATTTGAAATATTTTAGAATATTTTGAAAGATCCCTTAAATTGTTAAAAGACTTCAATAATTTAAAGAGATTTCCAAGGATTTTAATGATTTTATAGTATTTGAAAAAATCCCCAAGATTTTTTAAGAACTTTAAAAAGTTTCAAGGGATTTCAAAAGATTTCAAAGGATTGGAAAATTTTCGGGACATTTTAAAATATTTCAAAGGACATTTGGAATATTGTAGAGTATTTTAGAAGATTTTCAAGGATTTGAAATAATTTAGGGTATTTCAAAACATTTCAAAGGATTTGAAATATTTTAAGGCCATTCAAAATATTTCAAGGGATTTTTAAATTTATTCAATAATTTAACAACTTTTCAGAGAATTCGAAATATTTTATGGTATTTCAAAAGATTCCAAGGAATTTCTAATTTATTACAATAATTTGCTCGGAATTCGAAGGCTTTTGAAGATTTGAAGTTATTCAAAAAAATTCCAAGGAATTTTCAAGAGCACTACAAAATTTCAAGAGATTTCAAAAAATTTCAAAACGACTTGAAATATTTTTGGGGTGAAAGACTTCATTGTATTTGAAATATTTTAGGGTATTTCAAAAGATTTTAAAGCGTTTGAAATATTTTAGGATATTTCAAAAGATTTTAAATTAATAAAAAAATATCCTGTGGAATTTATAAGAACTTAGAAATTAAAAATGATTTCAAAAAATTTTAATTTTTTTGAAATATTCTAGCGTGTTTGGAAAGATTCAAAGGAATTTTCAAGTGATTTCAGTAATTTAATGAGATTTCAAGCAATTAAAAATATTTTAGTCTATTTTAAAACATTCCAAGGGATTTCATATGAATTCCGCAGATTTAAATGATTTCAAGAGATCTCTAAGAATTTCAAATATTTCAAGGTATTAAAAAAAGTAAGATTTTAAGATATTTTAAAACTTATTTCTAAAATAATAACAAATTTATAAATATTTAAAAAAGTCTAAAACAAAATGTAGATTTTTGAACATTTTGAAATTCAGTTAAAATCATTTTTATGCATTTTAAATGATCTTAAAATAATACGTTATTTTCATATTCATCCAAAACAAATTTTCATCATTTTCTAATCTAAAAAAATTTTTAAATAATTCTTAAAAATATATTGAAGAACCAAATTTGCATACATAAATAACAATTGTATGTTGTATGTTGTTGTATATTTGAACTCTACCTTTTACGAGTTTGAGGGCCTCCGCTCCCTGTACATATATTTACATTTCATCCTTAGTCTACCTTAACCGCTACTTATTTTCTAATGCAACGCCTTACATAATAACAATCATATTAGTACTACACTTAGACTACAGACAATGAGCGATCTTTCCGGGCATCCGTTTTCTCTTACCATCAAATGCATTTTCACCGATTTAAAAATTTTTAATTTTCACAAGTTACTTTCCTTTACACAGGATTACCCGTTTGGCTCTGCCCTGATCTCTTGCTTTCTCTTATTTCTTCCAGTTTTTTCATCCACATCACTCCCTGTCCATTACCATCCAAAATCCATCTGACACATTCATCCACACTCAACTGTCCATCTTCCTCTCCTGTACACCTCTCTAACACATGTGCCCATGACTCCACTTCGTACCCACATACTCTGCACAGATTGTCCTCTTCATCCAACCAATATCTACAAGCTCTTACTCCTTCACGCATTCTAAACCGTACCACCCTATTCCGTTTGTCTTCCTTTTTCATCTTTTGCAAATATTCTGGTTCCGTCACCCCTTTGACCATCATATACCATCTATTGTACTTCGAATCCATAATCTTTCTCCATCTCTGTTCTCCTTGTCTTACTAATAGCTCTAATTCTATGTTCTGCCAATCCAGAACCCCTTCCTGTATATCACAAACACTCCTCATTTTTTTCCTTTCTTCCTCCCATTTTGAATTTCCCCAATTGCCTCTCGTTTCCTTGTTCAGAACTTCGTCCAAGCATACTTGTGCTATTCTACTCCCCTCTCCCCTTTTCAGCTTCTCTTCAAACCTCCAGGCTCTCTTAATTTGTCTGGTTACCATTTTTTCCCTTCCTAGTTCTTCCCTTATCATGTATCCTGGTTAACTCCAACTAACTCCCATTACCCATCTCAGAAATCTCCTATGTTCCTTCCATCCCCAAACCTCCACTCCATAACACAACACCGCCCAAACCAACGCATCAAACAACCAAACCCTCATTCTCCAATCGTCCTTGAACCTTCTCTTTCCTATACCCCATACTTGGCCCATTACTTTACTCGCACTTTCGATTCTTTTCCTCACCTGAAAATCGCTTCCACCTCCTGACTCAAACCAAAAACCTAGGTAACAGAACTTCTCCACAATTTCCACTGTTTGTCCGTTCATCTTCCAAACGTAATCTATTTTGGTCTTTCTATTTCTGAAGCACATCACCTTGGTCTTCCCTACATTCACCGTCAGTTCTTTTGTTCCCACGTACTCTTCGAAAATTCTTATCATTAGGTTCATCCCCTTCTCATCGTCTGCTATTAGAACTACGTCGTCCGCGTATGCTAGGGAGTATAGTTTGCTATTACCCAGGATCGTCCCCCCTTTCCCTTTCTCCTTTAGCTTCACCTCTAGGTCTGCCAGCAGCAAATTAAAAAGTAGTGGACTCAACGGGCACCCTTGCCTTAGACCTCTTCCTGTCCAGAAAACCTCCCCTTTTTCCCCGCGTATCTTCACCCTAATCCTGGTTTCAGTGAAAATTTCCTTTATCCTCTCCACCAACCCTTCTTCTATTCCCCTCTCTTCCATTGCCTGCCATAACACTTTTCTATTTACTGAGTCAAAGGCTGCTTTGAAATCTACAAACAAAGCGATTAATTTCCCTCTTTTTCTCCCTAAGTTTCTGTTAACCAAGTATTTGAGTACATAAATATTGTCTATTGTCCCCATCCCTTTTCTAAATCCCGTCTGGTTGTGTGGGATACTTTGCTTCTCTTCTATCTGATTCTCTAACCTTTTTCTTAGAATTTCTGTGTATATTTTATAGCCCACTTGCATGAGAGGGATCCCTCTGTACTCTTCTACCTTCTTACCCACTCCTTTCTTAACAAGCGGTACTACCAGCCCTGTCATCCACTCCTCCGGCCACCCTTCTCCTTTCCAGACCTTGTTGCATATCCTCCACATCACTTCCCTTATCCCTTCTCCTCCATACTTTATCGCTTCGTTCTCCACACCATCCTCTCCTGTGACCTTGTTTCTTTTCAGTCTATCTATCGCCTCATTCACTTCTTCTCTTGTTATTTCGTTCGCTTTCTCCACTTCTCCCTGGACTGTCTTTCTATTTTCCCCTTTGATCCTTTTTTGTTCTCCCCCTAGCAGACCCTTAAAATACTCCGTCCATTCATCCATTTCTATTTCTTCATTCACGCCCTTCCTTCCTCCTCTTTCCCTGTTTATCACATCCCAGACCCTACCTTCTTTGATTGCTTTTTCTACTTCGTCCTTGTATTTCTCCTTTCCCCTTTGCTTTTTCCCTTCCAGCAACTTCTCATGTTCTCTTTTTCTCCTGTTGTACTCCACCTTCTCCATTTTTCCTTTCCTCCATTTTCTTACAGACTCTTTCATTCTCGACTTACTCTCCCTGCATTCCTCGTCCCACCAGCCTCTCTTTCCCTCTTCTCTTCCTTCTTTCGTACCTATCTCATCCCTTACCTTCTTAATCGACCCTTTCAACCTTTCAATCAACAAGTCTACTTCCTCCTCCTTTTCATGTCCAACGTTCTCCTTTTCCATTTTTTGTTCAAACACTCTTAATTTATCTACCCCCCAGTTCCCCATTTTCGTGTTCCTTTCACCCCCTCTTTCCTTTCTCCCTCTGCCACGCTTGTAGACGCCACCTTTCAGTGTCGCTATTACTGGGAAGTGCTCGGACCCTATCTCATTCCCCACCTTCATACTGCATATCATATTCCTTATTCTTTCTTCCGCCAGGATGTAGTCTATTACCGTTTCTCCCTTACCTATAAATGTGATCTCTCCCTTCTCATCTTCTTTCATATTGCCATTACATATGAACCACCCTGTTTCTCCTATTACTTCTAGTAATCTCCTCCCCTCCCTGTCTATCTCCCTATGTTTGGAGCTCCTTATATAGGCCTCCTCTTCTTCATCCCAAGTCTCTCCCCCTTGTTCGCTAGTCCAAGCATTCAAGTCACCTCCTATCAGAACCAACTCTTCCTTCTTTTCCTCCATCCACCTCCTCATCACTCTCCAACCTTCCTCTTCCCCTCTTCTTCTATATACACAAACCACCGCTATTTTGACTTTTCCAATGATAATCCTTCTTACCATTGTTCCATCCTTTTCCTCCCTATCCTCCTCTTTTCTCCCTTTTGCTGCCAGTTCTTTTCTCACCCCTGAGACCATGCCGCTCATCCCTCTACCTTTAACGTGTTCTTTTCTTGCTTCTTGCATTGTCCACACATACCCTTTAGGTAACATCCTTTTCATCCCCTTCCAATCCTTCTCATCTGCCCAGGTTTCACTCATCATAATCATTTCCCATTTTTCTAACTCCCGCCAAAAACCTTCATTCTTGTTCTTCAAGCCTGACACATTCCAGAAGGCTATTTTTACGTTTTTCCCATCCCTTCCCTCTCCTATCTTCCTTACTTTTCTTCCGCATTGCTTTTTGGAAACCCCTCGGCTTGATCGCTGACCTCTTTTGTATCTTCCTTTTTTTTACCTTTCTCAACTCTTTTTCCCTTCTTCCTTATTTCTTCTGATTCCTCGTCCCAGAACCATTCCTCCCCATTTATCCATAATCTGTCTCTCCCTATCCATACCATGTGCCCCTTTTTCCTCTCTATCCATGCCCTCTGGTCTATTTGCCATCTCCTTTTCCTCTCCCTCCAAGTCAAATCCTCTTTAATTCTCTCCCTTCTTCTTTTCAATAATTTTTTGTTCTCCATGATTTTCTTTTTCTCCTCCTCACTCCCTACTTTTACTACAAACATTCCTTCTTTTCCTTCCTTCGTCATTCCTACTGTCTTAACTCCTTCTACCGTTACCCGAATTCCAATATCTCTCAGTAGATTTTCGATTTCAATTTCCCCTGTTTCACTCTCTATTTTCAATCCCTTGACTACTATGTTATTTTTCCTCTTCGCCCTTTCTTCCCCTTCCAACCTTCTTTCAATCTCACTCAGTCTCTTCTTCAATCTTTCATTCTCATTTTGCCCGTTATCACTCCCTTCTACTCTTCCCGCACTCTCTGTTTCCTTCCCCATATGCTCATTCCTAACTTCCAATTTGCTTACCCGTTCTTCCAGTTGTTTTATCTCCCTATTTGTCTGTTAGTCAATCTCTCTCTGTCTATTCTCTATGGCCTCTAATTTACCCCATACCTTGTATTTCTCCTCTTTCCAGAGTTTATCCCACTCTTCCCACTTTTCTCTTACTTTTCTCACTTCCCCCCTAACTTCTTTCCCCTTTCTATTCATATTTTCCAGACTCTTCCTTGTTTCCTCTCTAAATCCTTTTATGAGGGCTTCCAGCTTCTCAAACATCCCCCCATCCCGCCTATCTCTGTCTGGTGTTTTTCGTTTGATCTTAACTTTTTTGTTATCCTTATCCATTTCAGAATCATCTTTCCCTTCCTCTCTTTTTCTCTTATCTTCCCCTTCACTGCTAGTCGCGCTCACCTTTTTTTGCCATTCGTCCAGACTCCTATTAGAGCCTGCGCTACCTAGCCTGTTGAGGCGCTGTAAATTCGACGGTCTCCCTCGTTGCTGGCTCGTGCCTGATCCCCTTCTCTCTGTCGAGCCGCCCCTGGTCGGTGTCTCGAACGCCTCCTCCTCGCTACTGACAATTTCTTCCTTCTCCCTACCACCCGCGCTCACAAACTCGTCCGCTCTTGCTTCTTCATCTCCCTGCCCTCTGGCGCCCGTTTGCGGACTTCTTACCGTCGGCATCCCAGTATCCAACCTTACCCACTGTTCCACGACGCTACCCTCTCTTCACCTGCCTACCTCTTGCCCCCCTTGCCCGACAACTATTTTCTACACCTAACCTCAAAACAAAATTTGCACGTTTCAACTTTCCTTTCTCACAACTTATTTCCACCCTTTACACACTTGCCTTCACTCACCCTTCTTCCTTTACACCTGCTATCCGCACTCCCTGCCCTTTCTGCACCCACACACGCTGATTCCCACCACCAAAGCCAAAAAACGCAACACTTGACACAAACGAGTTCTCTCACGATCGGTACCGAAAACGGAAGCCATAAATAACAATTGAATAATTATTAATTTGAAATTAATTATAATTAAAATAATATAACTTCTCAATTGGAAATTATTCACTTTGAAGAGAAAAATTTCAATTGTCAAACTTTTAATGTTCAGAGCTTAAAAATGATTTTAAAATTATATAGAATTAAATTTTGAAAAATTCATTGATTCATTCATCAATTTCAAGCATTCCAGATTATAACGTGGATTTACATTTTTATAATTGAATCTAAGTATTTTAACTATAAAATTTATAAAAGTTAAACAAATTTATTTTGGCACTTTAAATTAGTTAAATTTTTAATTGTTTAACTGCACAGTTGAAATAGATTCAATTTTATACATGTAGATTATTCAACACATTCACACAATTTTTTTTTCTAACAAAATTCAAACCTGAGTTCTAATTATAATTAGAATACATATAATCATATAAAATCAATATCATATACAAAATTAAAATATCTACAATTTGAACGTTACAATTTCAATTCTTTTATTTAAAAACAATTTAATTTGTAAATAACTTTAAGATATATTCAGAAGTTTTTGAAAAATTAACTTTTTAAAAGTACGAAATATTTCATAATACTGAAAAGTGTTTATTATGATTCCTAAGAAAAATGGTAATGAACTCAATTGTCAAAACATACTCTCTATAATTTTATAAGCAATTTTTTTCAATTTCAAAATATTGTAAAAAAATTTTATGAAAAATTTGATTGATTTTATTAAATATATACAAGTTATGGAAAAATTTCTAAAATAATAAAAAATGTATAAATATTTCAAATAGTCTAAAACAAAAAGTAGATTTTTGAACATTCCGAAATTTAATGCAAAACATTTTTATGAATTTTACACGAGCATAAAATAATTTCAGAATCAAAATATCTTCAATTCCAACATGACAATTTCAATTATTTTATTTGAAAATAATTTCATTTGTAAATAACTTCAAGATATATCGAGAAGTTTTAAAAAAATTACCTTTTTAAGGAGTACGAAATATTTCATAATACTGAAAAGTGTTTATTATGATTCCTAAGAAAATTGATAATTAACACAATTATCAAAACATGCTCTCGATGCTTTTATAAGCAATTTTTTTCTATTTCAAAATATTGTAAAAAAAATGTATGAAACATTTGACTGATTTGATTAAATATGTACAAGTTATGAAAGAATTTCTAAAATAATATAAAATTTATAAATATTCCAAAAAGTCTAAAACAAAAAGTAGATTTTTGAACATTCTTAAATTTAATTAAAATCATTTTTATGCATTTTAAATGATCTTAAAATAATACGTTATTTTCATATTCATCCAAAACAAATTTTAATCATTTTCTAATCTAAAAAAATTTTTAAATAATTCTTAAAAATATATTGAAAAACCAAATTTGCATACATAAATAACAATTGAATAATTATTAATTTGAAATTAATTATAATTAAAATAATATAACTTCTCAATTGGAAATTATTCACTTTGAAGAGAAAAATTTCAATTGTCAAACTTTTAATGTTCAAAGCTTAAAAATGATTTTAAAATTATATAAAATTAAATTTTGAAAAATTCATTGATTCATTCATCAATTTGAAGCATTCCAGATTATAACGTGGATTTACATTCTTATAATTGAATCTAAGTATTTTAACTATAAAATTTATAAAAGTTAAACAAATTTATTTTGGCACTTTAAATTAGTTAAATTTTTAATTGTTTAACTGCACAGTTGAAATAGATTCAATTTTATACATGTAGATTATTCAACACATTCACACAATTTTTTTTTTAACAAAATTCAAACCTGAGTTCTAATTATAATTAGAATACATATAATCATATACAATCAATATCATATACAAAATCAAAATATCTACAATTTGAACGTTACAATTTCAATTCTTTTATTTAAAAACAATTTAATTTGTAAATAACTTTAAGATATATTCAGAAGTTTTTAAAAAATTAACTTTTTAAAAGTACGAAATATTTCATAATACTGAAAAGTGTTTATTATGATTCCTAAGAAAAATGGTAATGAACTCAATTGTCAAAACATACTCTCTATAATTTTATAAGCAATTTTTTTCAATTTCAAAATATTGTAAAAAAATTTTATGAAAAATTTGATTGATTTCATTAAATATATACAAGTTATGGAAAAATTTCTAAAATAATAAAAAATGTATAAATATTTCAAATAGTCTAAAACAAAAAGTAGATTTTTGAACATTCCGAAATTTAATGCAAAACATTTTTATGAATTTTACACGAGCATAAAATAATTTCAAAATCAAAATATCTTCAATTCCAACGTGGCAATTTCAATTCTTTTATTTGAAAACAATTTCATTTGTAAATAACTTTAAGATATATCGAGAAGTTTTAAAAAAATTACCTTTTTAAGGAGTACGAAATATTTCATAATACTGAAAAGTGTTTATTATGATTCCTAAGAAAATTGATAATTAACACAATTATCAAAACATGCTCTCGATGCTTTTATAAGCAATTTTTTTCTATTTCAAAATATTGTAAAAAAAATTTATGAAACATTTGACTGATTTGATTAAATATGTACAAGTTATGAAAGAATTTCTAAAATAATATAAAATTTATAAATATTCCAAAAAGTCTAAAACAAAAAGTAGATTTTTGAACATTCTTAAATTTAATTAAAAATATTTTCATGAATTTTACATGATCTTCAAATAATTACAAAATCAAAATATCCACAATTTGAACGTTACAATTTTAATTCTTTTATTTAAAAACAATTTCAGTTGTAATAGATTTAATTCATTTGTAAATGACTTCAAGATATATTGAGAAGTTTTAAAAAAATTACGAAATATTTCATAATACTGAAAAGTGTTTAATGTGATTCCTAAGAAAATTGATAATTAAATCAATTATCAAAACATACTCTTGAAGATTTTATAAGCAATTTTTTTCGATTTGAAAAATATTGTAAAAAAATTTTATGAAAAATTTGATTGATTTTATTGAATATATACATGTTATGAAAAAGTTGATAAAATAATAAAAAATTTATAAATATTTCAAGAAATCTAAAACAGAATGTAGATTTTTGAATATTCTGAAATTTAATTTAAAAGATTTTTATGAATTTTAAATGTTATTAAAATAATTACAAAATCCAAATATCTACAATTTGAACGTTACAATTTTAATTTTTTTATTCAAAAAAAATTTCATTTGTAATAGATTTAATTTATCTGTAAATAACTTTAAGATATATTGAGAAGTTTAAAGAAAAGTACGAAATATTTCATAATACTGAAAAGTGTTTAATGTGATTCCTAAGAAAACTGATAATTAACACAATTATCAAAACATACTCTCGAATATTTTAGAACCAATTTTTTTCTATTTCAAAATAATGTAAAAAAATTTTATGAAAAATTTCATTGATTTTATTAAATATATACAAGTTATGAAAAAGTTTCTAAAATAATAAAAAAATTTGTATATATTTCAAGAAGTCTAAATCAGAGTGTAGATTTTTGAATATTCTGGAATTTAATTTAAATGATTTTTATGAATTTTAAATGGTATTAAAATAATTACAAAATCAAAATATCTACAATTTGAACGTTACATTTTTATTTCTTTTATTTAAAAACAATTTCATTTGTAAATAACTTTAAGATACATTGAGAAGTTTTAACAAAAGTACGGAATATTTCATAATACTGAAAAGTGTTTATTGTGATTCCTAAGAAAATTGATAATTAACACAATTATCAAAACATACTCTCGAAGATTTTATAAGCAATTTTTTTCTATTTCAAAAAATTGTAAAAAAATTTTATGAAAAATTTGATTAAATATATACAAATTATGAAAAAATTTCTAAAATAATAAAAAATGTATAAATATTTCAAAGTCTAAAACGTTTTGGATAAAAATTCAAAAAGTTAGAGCCTTTTCAAGAATTTTGAGACCAACGCACGTTATGAGAAAAAAGTCAGGAGGAGAAAAACATTGCTTTTTGAACACCCTACAAGATTGTTATAACAACTTTTTGAATTTTCGTGAAAAATGGAAAATTCAAACTTTGATCGCCTAACAAAAATAATGAAAAATAAAAAATTCCATTTTCTGGTGAAACTATATAAGATACGAAAAATATGAGAAAACGAAAATTGTGCTTTTAAAAAAAGATCTACACATTTTTTGATAATCACTTTTTAATCGGAGGCGTCCATTTTGTTTAACTTCGTAAAAGAGCATTGAAAAAAAATTAAATTTTTGGACAAACGGCACAAGCTACGAAAAAAATAATCAGACAAAAGTTATTCACCCAAAAAAAAGCTACAAGCTGGTTATCAATTATTTTTTAAAGGATGCGTTCTAAGGAAAATAATGTATTTTGTAATGACATTCCCCTTTAGAAGATTCTTCGTTATTAACTTTCAACATTCATACAAGAAAAATTCACACAGGCGCGCGCTTCGAGCTTGCGCATGACGATCCAGTATAGTTTAAAACTGATACTTTGAAATTTGGATAAATCCTACTGTAACATTAAAAACTATCTAGTTTAAAATGTAAATCCTTCATAATTCTACAGGTTCCATTTAAAAACCATCACAATTAAATAATTTTAAATTGAAAACCTAAATGAATCAACTATTTTTAATGAAAACTTTAAAAATCGGAGCATTTCAAATTAATGGAATTTTATTTTTCAATTACATTTTTTAGAAGTGAGTCATTTAAATATAATTGCTCAAATCCTTCAAAGCAAGTTCGTAAATGTTGCATTTTTAACATTTCAGCGGTTGGCGAATTCAGTACCGCCTCACTACTAAAGATATAAATGATTTAAATGTAGAATTTCATGAAATTTACTTCTTCCATTATATTGCAGGAGTGCAACTGTTTAAAGAAACGAGTGATGTCAATACCGTACAAGGGACCAATACAGCTGACACAGTGTGTGAGACATCAGTGGACGAAGATCAGACCAGCAGTGAAGATGAAATTGTTCACGATACGAATTTCGAGTCCGTTGCATCTGAGATGCAATGTGAATATCAGGAGAACTTGGCTGAAACAAATGAAGTAAGACAACATTCTTCAGCCGATTACACAGGATTTTTTGCGGTTGATTCGCACCATTTACGTCATAAATTAAGCGATGATAATCGAATAATGTTCGAAAAATCTGGGCTAACCGTAGGCCAAGTTGTTAGTGCGGCTGTAGCTTTTGGTTTGAGATTCCATCAGACTCAGACAGAAAGATTATTTTTCTTTGATTTCATAAAGATGTTGGCAGGACCGAAATTCACTCATTTAAATATAAGCAATTATAAAATTAGTATGACATTTGATCCGCCAGATGATAAGATTACTTATCACTTTTATTGCACGGCTTGTCACGTTCTGTTGCATTCCTCAACAACAACAAAATTTTAGAACTGCTCAATATTATGTCGGAAGTGTAAGATGTTTGAACTCAGCTTTGCTTCTTCCAATTTATTTTTAAGGCTAAATCTAAAGTACCATCTTGAAATATTACTTGAAAGTCTTGATGTTCGAAAGCATTTATTAGAAGCACTAAGATTAAGACACGTTGTTCACGATTCAGAATGTATCTCTGACATTCAGGATGGTAAGTTACACAAAAATCTCATGCGTGATGATCCGGAAATTTTGACTTTCAATATGAGCTTGGATGGAGCACCCGCTAATAATGCCAAAACTGGATTCTGGCCTCATTCAGTAATTTTAAATGATTTGCCACCGGAAATAAGATTCAAAATGGTTGTAAAGGAAGAACCGTCACATGCTCTCCTAAATTTATTTTTAGAAAGTTTTGTTGAGGAATGCAAGGAATTAAGTACTGAAGGCATCGATATTATGGACAATGGAGAAAAAATAAAACTAAGATTTGCACCTTTATGCTGTCTCAGAGGAAAATATGCTGGTGGTGCTGTAAAATTTCCGTATGTTAACAATCCTGTCTTAAGGTCTCACGAAGCTAACTTTGGAGACGTATTAAGAAGACTTATGACTGGTTCACTTGAAAAATCGCAAGGTGTAAAAGATCCATGTGTTCTGAGCCGTATTCCAACTTTTGACATGATCTCGGGTTTTCCCATTGAATACTTACACAATGTTGTTATAGGTTCTGCCAAAAGAATACTTGAGTTATGGGAACACTTGAAACTATGACCTCTTTCAGTTAGAAAAATAATCGACGAGCGTTTAATGGCAATTCAGCCAAGTCATGAAATCTACAGACTACCTTACAAGTTTTCAGAGCGGGGATCATGGAAAGCGACTCATTGGAAGAGTTGGCTATTATTTTTTAGTATTCCTATTTGCATGGACTTAATTCAATGCGACGTATTGCGCATGTACGCGCTTTTTGTAAGAAGCATCTTTATTCTACTAAAAAAGAGCATTTCGAAAGATGAACTTCGTCAATGTGAAAAAGATCTCGACGAATTCGTACACAGCTTTCAGATCTTAGGCGATACACCATTAATGCGATTTAATATACATTTGACTCAACATCTTGTACAGACGGTTCGGTACTCAGGACCATTGTGGGCAAATTCTGCGTTTCCTTACAAGGGTTTCATATTTTCGTTAAAGCAACTGGCAAATGGTACGAAAGGCATAGACCAACAAATGTCTAAAAATTCGCTTAAATTGCTGCGTTATAAATTCAACATAGCCGACACTTCTCTTCCACCTATTATAAATAAATATATAGAATCATTATTCTACACGAGTAAAAAAATTGCTTCTGCGTATGTCACTGAAGATGTGGTATTCTTCGGTAAGGGTAACGTTTCCATCTATGACATTTTTCCTTATGCAGAATTATATAGTGAATGCATATACAACCATCAGGTTGTTCACAGCGTAAATTATAATCGTACGAAACGATTTAATGATACTATAGTCGAACTCAAAAATGGAAGCATCGTTCAAATTGTTGAGATCATTAAAACAGTTGAGGAGAGATGTTATCTGCTCGCCACAGAAATACAAATGGAGAACTTGGTGGTCGGTAATGAGTTACCTATTGTACTGCCACACATTTTCATAATTACAGGTGCGAAAAGTAAAGTTCTTATACCTATTACTGATGTCTTGGACAAGGTTATGGTTCTTGACTTTGGAACTCAAAATGTGTATGTATGTAAATATCCGAACACGTTTGAGGGATCTTGAAATTAAAGAAACATGAAAATGTTTTATTAAATCAATGTATAGTTTGAACTGCGATTTTAAATAATACAACATTTAAGGTTTAGAAAAAATGTCTGAGTAATAACTTAATTGTATAATTAGCATTATTGATTATTTTTGAAAATTTTCACAATTCATAATTTCCTGTTTCGAATAGGAAGAGATTTGAAATTCTTCATTTCAAGAATCTCTACAGTTAAATCGCACTCTTGTGTACATGTGCTTAATTTTATATACTTAAATATTAAAGTTTTCATGTAAGAAATTTAAAAATGTCTACGATTTTAAAAACTGTTGAATGTTGGATGCAGTGAAATATAGATTTCCAGTTCATGATCGAATGTATTATCCTTACTTTTATTTTCAATTTTATATTCTGAAATAAACCTGAATAAAAAAGAAAAATGTGCTTATTTGAAAGAGTATTATTGTTGTCTATATGACTTATACCTGCTTCGAAGCTTTCCTTATGTTATCATCCCACAGTAATTTTTATAAGTAATTCGTGTTCTGGAAAAAATAACACTTAAGTAACTCTAAGATTTTAAAAAATTATTACATTTCATACTCTTAATTAGACCAAAGTTTTTCATTTGAAAAAAATTTCTGTTAATTTTTTATTCAGTAAAAATTGTATCTTTTTTATTTATTATACTATTAAATACATATATTTTGAAAATATATTTTTTATTTCAACAATTAATGATTTTTTCAATTATTTTCTAATTGAAATATTGTACTTTATTCATTAAACATGGAATTAGTTTCAATAATTACTTTAAGTCAACAAAATTCGATTAATATTATTTGTATTATATTGTTAATTTATGTCCAAAGTCACTTTTTATCCTCCTTAAACAATCAATATTTACTGAACTTTAGTCCAAAGGTACAAATTATATAACAACTTTTATTCCTTATTATCACCTAGCCATTTCAATCTCTTCAATAATACTACTTATCAACTTATTATTTTATTATTCAATACATTAAAATTGTATTGCAAAACTCCAATTGAAAACAATTCAGGTCTATAAATTAATGTGCGATTCAATGCAATTAGATGCATCGCATGACCAATCTCCATTTTTACATTAACCTCTATTGCATAATATAAAACCATTTACAAACTTCTTTTTCAATTGAAAGTTGTGAATTGAATTCAAAAGACGGTTCATTGGCCTGCGAAACAATTCAGTGCAATAGACCGCACACTGGTTCTATTGCATATCTACAATTCACTGCATTTGCAGACATTCAATTCAATTCACTGACAAATTTTTTAATTGCGATTTAACAATTGGATATTAAATGCAATTCACCATATTTGACTTTAATTGCATTTCACGAAAATTGTCGATTGACGATTTTATTTTTGAATTGCAGTCAATCGATTTTAAATGGATCTTTTTTTGCAGGGCTGTTCGCTCTTGTAGCATAATGTATGCAAACCTCGGGTTTAAAAAGCAATCCTCACGAAATAAAAGGTGAAATTGCTTTAAATGGCAAAATATTGAAAATGGAATGCACTTGCAAAGCTGGTCTAAGTGAACAATGCAAGCACATCGTTGCAGTTTTGATTTATTGTAACAGGTTTCCTTATTTCAATACGACGCGGGTTTTTTACGTACATATTTTAATATAAATGATCTTGAATTATTATTTCTTTTGTTCTCAGAATATACATTATAAGATTTAATTGCTAATCAGAAGCTATATAGGTAATAAGTTGACATTAAATCGTAAATAAATCTTTCCGAATTTGAGGTTACCTGTCAAGTAGAAAGATAAGATTTCTTGCATGCATATTGCAAACTGCTTTTTATTGAATAACCCGATAAAAAGGCTGGCATGAAAGAGCATTGAGAATGTTGAATAATTAAAAATGCCGTTTCTGTCCTTTGTACTTGAGTCCTTGATTAGGTAAGAAAAATAATAAAATTCCAATATCTTTCAAAGCAGATGGGAGCTTCCAAACGTAACCTCAAAGAAATTATAATTACAGTTTTCGTTTGAAGCATTAGAAGGCGCTCCGAAGGCCTAAAATGTTCAAAATATAGTGTGAATGTGTTAAAAAATATCACTTTTTTCAAGTTTCATCAATTACAAAAATATAAAGTCATGATAAACTTGTTTAAAAACTATTGTTCACCACAGCTATCTGTGTGTAAAGCAATCCTGACAAAGTAGAATGACAGCGAAAATTTTCTAATATTTTTCAATCAAGCCTTCTTACCGATAGGAGATATACGTGTCTTTACATTAATTTCCAAAATATGTAAGAAACTAATTCTTTACTTTGCAGGAATGATTTAGAAAATTTACCGATTGCCTCCTGCACAGACACAAAATGTTTATGGAACGAACCACATAAACACGCACTCGAGAAGTATCAAGCAGCACGACATTTAAACATTTATGTTTTATACCTTAGTTTAACATATCATTATTATTATCAATTCAAAAAATTATATTAAATTATATGAATTTACTTACCTGGTAATATATAGTCGTCCTTTTGAAAATGCAAGGAACAAACTAGCAAAGCAGGAGTGACTTTCTTTCCCGTTTTTAGGGATATTTCCCAAGCTTTTCTTCTACCCACTATCTCTAAAATTCCTATTTTCGAAGGAATATCCACAAAATTTTGTCCTTCTGTAGGAAATTTGTGAAATCTTACAGTAGGATCTCGGCAGGCCTTACTATTACAGCCAAAAACACAACGGAATTCATTACTTTTAGTAGGTCTTGATTCAAAACGCATTCCACTTTCAATATTCATTTTGAAAAACACATAGAATTACGCGAAATAATGCAAAAAATCTGATTATTTTTGAATATTCGTCTTAGACGGATATCTCTAACGTTTTTACTAGTAGAAAGTATACTGACGTGACAGCTTCGAAATTTCATGACTGGGTGGCGTATTCGAGTTGAGCGGTTCCCAATAGAACATGAGCAAAAGTAACTATGATATGAAATAATAAGCGAAAATTGTATTTTAAAAATAACTAAAATTTATAACCATTTTTCGAGACTTTCGAAACGTTATTAAATTAACGGTGTTGACATTTTTAAATTTTCATTTACTTCATAATGTTCGTTTTTGATCAAAATTTTATGATTTTGATATTTTTTTCCACATTTTTAACCCTGCGTGGGTCGCGGCCGATCTGACAGGCTCAGGCTCGCGTTTTTCGCCCGCTATCCCTGGCGGACCGGCCGAACGCAAGCATTACGCTACAGCGTAACGGTAAAGTAATGGTAAAGTAATGCTAAAGTAATATGGCATTATAATTAATAAAGGAAACAAAATTAATATGTAAATTGTTGCAATTATAATAAAGCGTTAAAATTTACATTAAATGGTCATGCCGTAATTGCAACAAGTTGCTTTCTCAGCGTTAAAAAATAAAAAAACAAAGTGGCTGTCATTCAAGTCGGGTCCCTGCAGACTGGCAACGCACTTAAAGCCACGTTAGCGGGTTGCCAATATGCAGGGGCCCGACTGCAATGACGGTCACTATGTTTTTTTTATTTTTTAATGCTGCAAAAGCAACTTGTTGCAATTTCGGCATGACCGTTGAACGTAAATTTCAACGTTTTATTATAATTGCAACAGTTTACATATTAATTTTGTTTCCTTTATTAATTATAATGCCATATTCCTTTACCATTACTTTAGCATTACTTTACCGTTACGCTGTAGTGTAATGTTTGCGTTCGGCCGGTCCGCCAGGGATTCCTGCCCATGTAGCTGTGGGAACCTCCGTCTTCCCTTACCTTCCTGACTCCTCCTAACATAATAATTGAAAATATGAGCATTTTTTTTTTATTTTATTGAATCGATAAATTCTAAAATTATGGATTTCGCGATATATGTTAAAAAGCACATAATTTCTCATTTTTAATACGAGTCACAATTCATTCGCAGGTGTTTGAGAATGGATATGGACTCTTTTCAATTTTTGCTCGATGGTGTGAAACCGTACATACAAAAGCACAGGATACTAATATGAGAAAAAGTATTCCTGCAGACGAGCGTTTGTCTGTAACTCTGCGACATTTAGCAACAGGTATAAGAATATATACATATTTTCAAACAAAAATTTTATGAATATCATTTTTTCATGAATATGATTATCTTTTACAGGTGAAACTCTGAACTCACTACATTTCACTTTTCGCATTGGCGAATCTACTATATCTGGCATCATCAGAAAAGTCTGCTTTGCGATAATCAAATTTTTAAAAGCGGATTACGTCAAGATTCCTGCAACAGAAGCAGAATGGCGAGTAGTCGCTAATGAATTTGGAAACTTGTGGAATTTTCATAACTGTTTGTTTGCAATGGACGGGAAGCATGTGAAAATTGTGCCCCCCCCCCCCCCCTTGTGAACTCCGGGTCATTTTACTTCAACTACAAAAGTGAATTCAGTGTTGTTCTTCTGGCTGCACTTGACGCAAACTTGAGGTTTATGTGGGTCGTCGTTGGAACAAACGGTAGGATTAGTGACACAGGAGTTTGGAACAAATCAAGCATGAAAAAAAAAATTAGAAGATAATACACTGCGAATTCCACCACCAGAGCCTCTTCCAGGAAAAAACGTCACTTTTCCATTCGTTGCAGTTGGGGATGAAGGATTTCCGCTAACCAGAAATGTACTTATTCCTTATCCAGGGGCTCAATGTGCTCAACGAAACAATAGAAGAATTTTAATTACAGGTATAAACTCTTATAGAAATCTATTGAAACTTGACTATTTTATATATTTTTTTAGGAATTTGACTGTAGTTGTAAATAAGTAATTGTAATTCATAGTAAAGTTACTGTAGGTATTGTAAGCCTGTGTTATTTGCATTTTTTTAGATTATCAAGAGCAAGAAGAGTCTCAGAAAACGCTTTTGGGGTTCTTGGTGCCAGATTTCAAATATACAGAGCTCCGATGCGCCACGATCCGCATATCGTGCAATCAATTGTTATGGCCACGATTTGTTTGCACAATTGGCTTAGGAGTCAAAGTATTGGCAGAGCAATATACACACCACCGGGTTTTCTCGATAACGAAGATGTGCTAACGGGACAATTAATTCGGGGCGATTGGAGGCACGAAGTCGCTCAAGGATTTGTCAACTGTTGCCCCCAGGGAGGAAATCGACATGCAAATAATGCACTGGCTTTGCGAGATAGTTGGTGCGAATACTTCAACGACGCTGGTGCTGTGCCTTGGAAAAACAAGATGATCCAGTAAATGATGAGAAGACAGAGTATTGTGCCATACACTTTTTTCGGCCGATTATAATTTTAGAGATTGGTAGTAATAACACTTTCGTTGAGTCTATAATATACATTAAATAATGTAGTAATGTTAGAATATTAAGAAGAGAGTTAGTAATGAACTGGAATAAATTTACCTTGTGAAAGATGAAACTTAGGTGATTATGTTAAATAGAGGTCAAATAAAAAAATATATGTCCAAATTCCAAAATTCTTTGTTAGTTAATCGATATTTATCTTTCAGTTTCATCTTTTACAAGGTAAATTTATTCATCCAGTAAATGTTAAGAAATTATAAAAAAATGTATTATAATTATTAAAATTGAATAAAAAATTTCTACTACAAAATTATTTAAAATATTGTTTTTATTCACTGTATGGTAAACTAATATTTAAAAAAATACAAAGTAAGTAATAAAGTAAGTATAAAGTAAACATAAAGTGAGTAATAAAGTAAATATAAAGTAAGTAATTGTAATTTCCGTGTTACAAGCGATTTAAAATAGTGAAAATGTCATATTCCATTTTTTGCCTAATTTCTGGATCGGCAGCTCTCAATCTGGAGGCCAGAAAAGCAGCCAAAGTGGTCAAATGAATCTTTTGGCGCAGGTGCTGCATCCTTCTCTGCAAAATCCCTCATCACCTGGAGGGCCTCCGACGATAAGTCCACCTTGCTTCTTTTTGTTCCTCTCGATTCGTAAAAAGCGGAGTGCTCGATTTTTGTTTTTTCATTATGATGCTCCGGCATAATGATGGTGGCGGCATAAACGAAGGGGATGGAGTTGACAACCCTCCGTCAAGAGTCGATAATCCAGGTGATGAAACTTCATACGACATCAGCTAGAACAAAAAAAAAATGAAAAAAAAATGACAAAGAATGACAAAGAAAAACCGCAAAAAATGAAAACTGATAAAAACTTAGAAATTAAGAAAAAAGAACAAAATATGAACAAAATTTAAAAAAAATATATTGTGGATAAGAAATTGTTATCTTACAGTCAAAGTATCGTCGTGAAAACTTTCCATATTCAGGATGTCTGAATCCGGATTTTCACTCGAGGAGTCTTCTGCCAGCGAGTCGAAGCTGGTTGATTGAGGGGCTGCTCTGAGAAGGAAAGATAAGGAATCAAAAAGCTTCCAGCGTGGTTTAGATATCTCGTCTGCTCCTTTTCCGCTGCATCCGTTTTTTGAATCGCGGACTCTCCTATTGTTGTCCATCCACGTGTCCTTCATATTTGTAAAACGTTTTTTTACTATTTCAGCTGGAAATTAATGAAGGAAATGAATAAATAATTATTAATAATTTCTGAAATTTTATAAGAAGAAAATTGTCAAGTTTTGTTGAAATTTATATATGTATATTTTCGAATGATTTCAACGGATTTTGTGGGATTTCTAGAGAACTTTTGAAAATACACTACTCAAAAAAATTAAGGAGCAAAAAAAAATTCGAAATTTTTCGGTGATTTTTGACAGGCTGTATTTAAGTAAAAAATAATGGTATCGAGATAAAAAAATGTATTTTGAAGATTGAGGATTCTAGTGCTCATATCTTTCAGCTAAAAATTTTTAGGAGCTACAATTATCACGCAATTGTAAGAAATATCGCGAAAAATTTTTTTGCATATTTAATGTCTGATATTTCCACGCAAATATGGACGTAGATAAAAAATTTAAAAAATTGAATTCAAGCTGGATAAACAGGCTATATGGCCCATATAATTGATTGTAGCTCCTAAAAAATTTTAGCTAAAAGATATGAGAACGAGAATCTTAAAGCTTCAAAATGCATTTTTTTATCCGGATACGAGCATTTTTCACTTAAATACAACCTGTCAAGTATCACCGAAAAATTGCAGATTTTTGTTGCTTCCTTCATTTTTTCAGTAGTGCATATTGGTACTTTTAGTTTCGTGGATCACTTGGAAGCCTACATATATTTAAACTTAAACATTACTTTAAGGGTTAAACATGTTTATGATTATTAAAAATAAAAGCGAAGTTAAACTTTTTTGTAGAAAAATATGTTGTGCATCGATGAAAAGGTGGGAAAAAAGTTTGGAAAGTGCTCTAATTTTTGTAATATATGGGTGTAAAATTTACACAAGAATAATTTCTCTTGTTTATCTAATAAGAAAAAAAGCAAATTTTCTCGCACAGAAAAAAATAAGATAGAATATATAAATAATAAAAGAAAACTTACCATCGAGTTGACTCCCAAGGGCTTGGGCGATTTCGTCCCAGAAGCGGTTTTTTAAATCAGTTCGTTTGTAATTCCTATTTTTAATATCCCACAAAATTGGTCGTTGTTGAACTTCATGTATGAGGTTGAATTCCGCATCCTCTGTCCAAATTTGAGGTTTCGGGGCCATTTTTTCTCAAAATCTTGATACACGTAAACAAAAAACGCGACGCCTGAGAGTATTTTCCTCAAGGCAGTTGAAAACAGCTGATGAGTCACGTGACTTCATCGACCGCTGTGATTGGCTACTGTCCAAATCGTCACGGTTGAAAATAAAGAGAAACCTAAACGCGCAACCTGAACCGTAACCGGATCGTGCTGCGCGCTGATTGGTGGACGGTTCCAATCGTAATCGTAATCGTAGCCGGGAACCGTTCGTCTGAATGCGCCTTCAGGCACACCGCGACCAATTATGTCACAATATTGAAGGTAAGAATTTCAAATGTATGGTTGTAAAAATTGTTTATTTAGGTGAAATGAAGTTCAAGTACGCATTCCAAAGGGTTCCAGATGCTGTGACTGCACAGCAGAAACCAAAAAAAAAAGATTGAGTAACTACTCCTGCGCAAAATGCCAAAGAGGCATTTGCCTGGCCCACGCAAACTTACTCTGTGGAGGCTGCTATTCAGCATGCAAGTGCGAACCTTCAATGCACATGAATGTGGATTAATTCGACTAACTTTATGTATATTGATCCTAAACTAAATATTTATTACGGTTTCAATGTAAAATTTTAAGTTTTAACACCCGTTTCTTCCAAATTTTGAAGTATCTACAGCTTGATTTCGCATTTTCACCTTACTTTGGTTTTTGATTATTTCTGCAGTAAAACAAATTATTGAAATTTTGTGAAAATTTTTTTTTCACTCCTTAGATCCGTATAAATGAGATTCATACTTGAAAATTGCTAAAAATAGTGACCCATGGATGCGGGAGCCATTTATGTCAAGTGAGCTTGTCAGGCTCAACGCGACCAAGATTTTCTCTCGCCAGACCGCGACCCACGCAGGGTTAAAGCTGAAATGTATAAAAGTACACTTTCAAATTCGTCAATTTGCAGGTTGTGTCCATTTTCGCTGATGAATATATTTTAGGAAGAAAAACGAAAAAATTACGGATTTACAGTATATGTATATTAGGTATTCATTTTATATCCATTCAAATTTCACGTTTGTCACGAGCATTTAAAAAAAAGAATGAGTTTCCGATACAGCCTCCGGTACTGCTATTTTGAGGCTTCGTTGCAGAAGGTAAACACTAACCTTCTAGAAAAAAATGATTGGACCCGATTGAGATCGATTACCAGGTGAATCGTTTTGAATTGGTATTAATAGGGACAAATTTTCTTCATCGTTCTCAATCGTTTTCAATCGGGACAAGCGTTTGAATCGTTCTGAATCGGGCAAGTGCATAGCGTGCATAGAGACGTCAATCGGAAACCTAACCCTAAAGACCGACTAAAAACGCGTGCAGTTGAAAATATAATTTGGTGTTTTTTGAAGTAGGATTCAGTGATCTTTTGAATTATTTGAGTCTTTTACGTAGAGGCTTTGGGATTTGCTAAGCTAAAAGTAGTAGTGGTGGTCTTAGGGGGCTGTTGAATACTATAATGGGGATGGAAATATAATTTTTGGTTTTCTGAAGATGACTTGGATGATTATTTCCAATTTTTATATATTTTTCTATTGTTTTACGTGAAGACATTTAGGATTTAGCGAACTAAAAGTGGAAGGGGTGGTTTTACGGGGTTATTGAATATTATAATATGGTTGGAAATATAGTTCGAAGTTTTCTCAAGGTAACTTGTGTGATTATTTAAAATTTTGAAATTTGCTGAGTGTTTTACGTGGATGCTCTTCGGATTTATTAAGGCAAAAGTGGAAGGGGTGGTCTTAGGGGGTTGTTGAATATAATCATAGGGTTGAGAATATAACTTGTAGTTTTCTGACGTTGACTGGGGTGATTATAAAATTTTTTTTAATTATTCGAGTGTTTTACGTAGAGGCTTTTGGGATTTGCTAAGGTAAAACTAGTAGTGGTGGTCTTAGGGGGTTGCTGAATATTATCATGGGGATGGAAATATTATTTTTGGTTTTCTGATGATGACTTGGATGATAATTTCAAATTTTTTTATATTTTTTTATTGTTTCACGTGAAGACATTA